>RCUC01017971.1:0-12451 GCA_003697995.1 Taxidea taxus jeffersonii
GAGCATTGTGGTCTGAAAATATGCAGGGAATGATCCCAATCTTTTGATACCGGTTGAGACCTGATTTATGACCCAGGATGTGATCTATTCTGGAGAATGTTCCATGGGCACTAGAGAAGAATGTGTATTCTGTTGCTTTGGGATGGAATGTTCTGAATATATCTGTGATGTCCATCTCGTCCAGTGTGTCATTTAAGACCTTTATTTCCTTGTTGATCTTTTGCTTGGATGATCTGTCCATTTCAGTGAGGGGTGTGTTAAAGTCTCCAACTATTATTGTATTCTTGTCAATGTGTTTCTTTGATTTTGTTATTAATTGGTTTATATAGTTGGCTGCTCCCATGTTAGGGGCATAGATATTTAAAATTATTAGATCTTCTTGTTGGACAGATCCTTTGAGTATGATATAGTGTCCTTCCTCATCTCTTATTATTGTCTTTGGCTTAAAATCTAATTGATCTGATATAAGGATTGCCACCCCAGCTTTCTTCTGATGTCCATTAGCATGGTAAATTGTTTTCCACCCCCTCACTTTCAATCTGGAGGTGTCTTCAGGTCTAAAATGAGTTTCTTGTAGGCAGCATATGGATGGGTTTTGTTTTTTTATCCATTCTGAAACCCTGTGTCTTTTGATTGGGGCATTTAGCCCATTTACGTTCAGGGTAACTATTGAGAGATATGAATTTAGTGCCATTGTATTGCCTGTAAGGTGACTGTTACTGTATATTATCTCTGTTCCTTTCTGATAATACTTTTAGGGTCTCTCTTTGCTTAGAGGACCCCTTTCAATATTTCCTGTAGAGCTGGTTTGGTGTTTACAAATTCTTTCAGTTTTTGTTTGTCCTGGAAGCTTTTTATCTCTCCTTCTATTTTCAATGATAACCTAGCTGGATAAAGTATTCTTGGCTGCATGTTTTTCTCGTTTAGTGCTCTGAATATATCATGCCAGTTCTTTCTGGCCTGCCAGGTCTCTGTGGATAAGTCTGCTGCCAATCTAATATTTTTACCATTGTATGTTACAGATATCTTGTCCCATGCTGCTTTCAGGATTTTCTCTTTGTCGCTAAAACTTGTAAATTTTACTATTAGATGACGGGGTGTGGATCTATGCCTATTGATTTTGAGGGGAGTTCTCTGCACCTCCTGGATTTTGATGCTTGTTCCCTTTGCCATATTAGGGAAATTCTCTACAATAATTCTCTACAATATACCTTCTGCTCCTCTCTCTCTTTCTTCTTCTTCTGGAATCCCAATTATTCTAATGTTGTTTCGTCTTATGATATCACTTATCTCTCGAATTCTCCCCTCGTGGTCCAGTAGTTGTTTGTCTCTCTTTTGCTCAGCTTCTTTATTCTCTGTCATTTGGTCTTCTATATCACTAATTCTTTCTTCTGCCTCATTTATCCTAGCAGTAAGAGCCTCCATTTTTTTATTGCACCTCATTAATAGCTTTTTTGATTTCAACTTGATTAGATTTTAGTTCTTTTATTTCTCCAGAAAGGGCTTTTATTTCTCCTGACAGGGTTTCTCTAATATCTTCCATGCCTTTTTCGAGCCCGGCTAGAACCTTGAGAATCGTCATCCTGAATTCCAGATCTGACATATTACCAATGTCTGTGTTGATTAGGTCCCTAGCCTTCGGTACTGCCTCCTGTTCTTTTTATTGTTTTTCAGCCTTGTCATTTTGTCCAGATAAGAATCCGCTGTTCTCCTTGTTATGTGAACTTGGTCTTGGCTGGATTTCTTATTGATCTTCTGGGGCCCCTCCCTCCTGTTGTAGTGATTTTCAAGTGTCTCTGCCCCAGGCAGAATTGCACCACCCTTACCAGGGGCCGGGCTATGTAATCCTCTCAGGTTTGCTTTCAGGAGCTTTTGTTCCCTGAATGCTTTCCGTAGAGTTCTGGAGGACGGGAATGAAAATGGCGGCCTCCCAATCTCCGGTTCGGAGGAGCTGGGAGCTTGGGGCCCCAGTCTTCAGTGCGCCTTCAGAGAAAAGCGCTTAATCACTCCTGTCTCTCCAGCCTCCAGCAGCGCTTGGGGAAAATCGTGCATAATCAGTCCCATCTCACTGGCTTCTGGCTGCGCTCCGAGCTCACCCAGCCTGTGACCAAGCGTCTCTGTGTCTGGCAGAGTCCCACCTGGAGTCTCCGAACCCTGTAGATCCCTGAGCTCTCCCAGGTCGGAGTCTCCCCGGATCTTGTGGGGACCCCTTGCACAGAGCACCAGCCCGTGTCTCAGATTATGGTTCACGGTAACTCCGAGTTGAGAGTTCACTCCTCGGCTGTGTCTCCGCAGCCGGCTTCCCTGCTCTAATACCTGTGAGCTCTGTGACACTCAGACACCCCCCGATCCTTCTGTGACCCTGTGGGACCTGAGTCCAAGCTGTCCCCACGAGGTCTTCACCCCAGTTTAGCCTCTGGAGCGATGTCCCTCCATGGAGCAGACTTTTAAAAGTCCTGATTTTGTGCTCCGTTGTTCTGCCGCTTGCGGGGAGCTGGCCCCTCCCCCCGGGGTCTATCTTCCCATCATGTTGGATTCACTTCTCCGCTGGTCCTACCTTTTAGAAAGTGGTCGATTTTCTGTTTCTAGAATTGTTGGTCTTCTTCTCTTCGATCTCCTGTTGGATTCGTAGGTGTTCGGAATGGTTTGATAGGCTATCTAACTGATCTCCTGTTGCCTGATGTCGTCTCAGCCTGCTACTTCTCCGCCATCTTGACTCCTCCTCTTTCCTTCCCAGCTTCTTGACAAAAATTTCCAGCAGCACTAGTGTGCTGATCTCTTTTCTGGAACACTTTCCATGGTCCATCCACTGGGCTGGCAGGCCACATTCCCTGCCTGAGCTTGAGGAATTAAAGGTACTCCTTTGCTGATATTCTTGGGTTTTTCTCAGTAAGTCTCACTTTAGGCTTACACCTTGCATCACTAGTGGTGTCTTACACTGTTTGTTTGTCTCCTTACAACAAGAAGTAGGGTTAATGCCAACACATTCTATGGATTTAGTCAGTCCATGCTGGATGAATAGTAGTGACAGAACGGGGGATGGGGTGGGGATCCCTTTCCTAGTTAGTGGTAAGAACACTTCATCAAAAATATCTCCCCAAATATCAGGATGCCTGTCTTTGTACCTGGCATTTTACCATTAGAGATTTATGTAATCAAGGACCCTAGAGTGTAGAGGGGGAGACGGATGAAGGAGCTGGCAACTACAACTCAGGATGAGCACTGCCATGCCAGGACAATGCACAGGGCATGTTGGGAGGCCAGTAGATCTTGAGGCAGGGGGGGAGCGGTGCAGGGGAAGTCAGGGACATCTGAGTAAGCTGTAATGTCAGGGTTGAGCCCTGAAGCCTGAGATGGCATTAGCCAGGTGAAGGGAAGGAAAGGGAAGAGAAAGCCTTCCTCATTTCAGGGATTGAAAAATCACTCTGCTTGTGGAGATAGGTGGAGCGGGTGGATCGGGGGAAGGGAGGAGAGCAGCAAGATGGGGCAAGAGAAGGTGCAGAGTACAAGCAAACCAGGCAGGGGAGTTGGACTCTTATTTTGAGGGCAGTAAGAGCTGCTTGTCATTCTTAGGCAGAAGAGGTACAAGATGAGATTTGTCTTTTAGGAGTATGGCTTTGTCTGTAGTGTAGAGCATTGGAAAGGGCTATGCTGGTCATGCAAGTGAGAGATGCTGGTGTTCTCAAAATGGAAAAAAATGGACACATTTTAAGATGCTTTTCAGTGTGACCTCAAGAGTATTTTTGTTACCCTCATCCTCCTTAATTCCTAGTTTCCCAATCCCACACACACGTGTCCCATCCTGCTAGTCTTTAAATGCATTAGCTCCTCAGCAGTGTCAGATAGCACAGCCCTTTCCCCCCTCCACACTTTTTCCTGTCTGTAGTGTTCCTTGTCTTCCACATTTGGTAGGATGAATGGATGAATGGATGAAGGATGAATGGATATCAATGGACTTCTTTCTCTTCTCTGGCTTCTCATTGGGTTGGACATTTTCAGGAGATGAGATAGGAGAAAGAGAATATATTTGGGCTATTTATTCCCCTAGTTCCCTTTCTGTGAGGTTACTCTGGACTGTTTGCCTCCCACAACACAGGTTATACCTAGTGATGCACTGGTAAATGGTTAACAACCAACCTGAGGGATGGGGAATCCCTGACTTGTAGTGTTTGCCCATTTCTGTGGTGTAAATACTCCTACCATGACCAATTTCAAGAAGCCAATGTGATGTCACTAAATGTGGAGTTGGGAAGTGAGGCACACTGTCTGTTCTCTCAAAGTGGCACAAGTCAGCTCCAGCCCCTTCCGGTTCCAGTCTTTCCTTATAGATAATTGTATCTGTTGTTCCCCAAGCCCTTCAGGCCTGTGAGGAGGGCTGTGCCACAGTTTTTAGCCTTGGGACACTGCATTATCTTCTGTGGCTTTCTTCACAATACCCATACCTTTGAAAATAGTCCTTTTATTAGACTCTTCTCAGATTATCCGATTTGAGGTACCATATGTTTCCTGATGAGATCCTAATTGATTCACCAAGTAGTACTGTGTGGAAATTAGTCATTTAGAAATCTTTCTCCCGCTGTATTACAAATACTTAGAGTGCAGGGATTATGATTTATTGATTTTTGTATCTCCAACACCTACTCAGTGGAGGGGTACGAAGGGAAAGAAGAACTAATTTTCAATCAAATACCTACAATGCACCCAATATTGTGTCAGATGCTCTAGAAATGTTTTCTATTTAATCTTAACAAGTCAAATTAATTCTACTACTATCATTATAGGCATTTACAGATAAGGAAACTAAAGCTCAGAGTGGTTCAATAACTTTTCCAAGGTTCCACAGTTCAGAAGTAGCTGAATTAGGATTTGAACATGAGTATCTGGCTCTAAAATCTATTCTCTTTGCTCTTTTGCCTCAATTTGTTTTTAGTAAATGTATGGATGTTTTAGTCAACAGAGAAGACACAGTGAGTGCGTATGAGAGAGATCCCTGCTGAGACGGATCTTCAAGTGGGAGGAAGATGGCAGTTGGCTTCCTTTTGTTCCATGGAGTAAAGTTTCTAGCAATCTAGCACCTTATGAAATGTAAACTGTTCATGTATAAGTATTTACATTAAACAGGATATTTTAGGTAGCATCATGGATATCATAGATTAGCCATAAATCTGGCAGATATTTTTGTTAGTAGCCTAACAAATTTGTATCTTATAATAGTACATGGCAACTTCTAATCTCCTTAGGTCTTAACATTAGCTTAGTACTTGGAGATGAGGAGAACCATGTTTGTACAGTTTCATTAAATGATTGAGGAAATTGTAAGAATTCAGTTGATCAATTCAAGAGAAGTTTTGTAAAAGAAAATACTTAGATCATCCTCACATCTCAAATTCTGTGCTCCAGTCTTTTCATCTAGAAGATACTGGTGACCCTAGTCAAGACTTGGATCTGTGGGAAATCTGCTTTAAAGAAACATCTGTCATGTATTTCTGCTCTCTTGAAAGGGCTTGATAAAGCAACTAGTATTTTGTTTTAATAATGAAAAGCATTCTCTGGAAAAGTCGATCTTGTTTTGGCAATTTCATTCTGTTAAAAATGGCATGAAAGGGAACATAATACAACTAGTTGGTCCCCTTAAAAGTCTGAGTGAGAAAACTCGAGTCTGGTTCTGGCTTTGTTACTTGCCTAGGTTTTTGTTTGTTTGTTTGTTTTTTATTTTTTTATTTTACTTATTTTTTTTTAAATATTTTTTTTTTATTTGTTGGAGAGAGCAAGCACAGGCAGACAGAGAGGCAGGCAGAGGCAGAGGGAGAAGCAGGCTCCCTGCCGAGCAAGGAGCCCGATGTGGGACTCGATCCCAGGACGCTGGGATCATGACCTGAGCTGAAGGCAGCTGCTTAACCAACTGAGCCACCCAGGCGTCCCTGTTTGTTTGTTTTTTAAAGATTTTATTTATTTGGGAGAGAGAGAGTGTGTGCTTGCAGGAGTCGGGAGAGGGGCAGAGGGAGGAGGAGAAGCAGACTCCCCACTGAGCAGGGAGCAGGATACAGGGCTCCATTCCAGGACCCTCATATCGTGACCTGAGTCGAAGGCAGACACTTAACTGATTGAGCCACCCAGGCGCCCTCTTGCCTGGTTTTGTTATTACAGCTGAGCCACTTAAGTATGTGTGCCTCAGTCTTTAGATTTACTTAAGTATGCGTGCCTCAGTAGTTAGGTTAGATATGGACTAATCTTAGGCTGTCTTCCTAGCTCTAACAAGCTTATAAAATGCTTAAGAATTTTGCTTTCTTTTTAGTAAAGCCATTATAATTTTTCTACATTTATTAGCCACTGTCTTTTAATTCCAATTTTATTCTTGTTTTCTTTTATAGCAATAATTTTATTATTCAGTTAGTCATCCTCTGTCCCTCTCCCTCTCTCTCATTATCTCTCTGTCATTTGTTTACTGTCTATCTATGTATCTATAACTACTAAGGAGATAAGCTGCCCAGTGCCCAATATGAAGGTACAAAAATAAAACATCATACTTCTGTCTAGCCATCTATTCCCTAACATATGTTTTATATATGTGTTTGTGAGTGTGCATGTACATGTATACATATACACTTATAGGTATAAACATGCAGTATATTTATATACACATATGAATACTAACCTGTCTATGTACACAGTTGTCTTTCAGTAATGGTTTGCTAATCAACACTCTTGGAAAAAAGAAAAACACTTCGATTTAGAGCATCTGCCAATTTCTGTGGTGTAACTGCTCCCACCATGGTAATATCAAATTAACCAGGGTAAGTTGCTGAACATAGAGCTGAAAAAAAATGCACAAAATTGGTTCTTGCAAGTGATACGATCTGGCTCCAGCATACCTCTGAGTGTAAGCAGCTTGGGGGGTGCAGACTGCTCTCTTTAGTGCTAAAATACCTATTTTAACATATATTTTGAGAACTGAATACTGAACCTAAAAGTAAGTACTACAAAGCCTGTGCTTTCTATTTGGTTTCTGTTCATTAGGATCTTTACTTTGAATTATTTTTAATAGCTCTCTCTTGTCGTCGTACCAAATGTGTGAATACACGTGCATGTATATGCACATAAAATTCTGTTGATTTTTTTGATAACGTCTGTGCATTATGTAATTGTGTATAAGTAAATAATATTAAAATATGGTGCAGATTTTCTTTTTCACAGGTTATCTATCCTTTCAGATTTAAAGAGAGCTTCCTTTAAAATCTGTATTTCTAAAGGGTTTTAAACCTGTAAGACTTTCCTCATGAATGTGTCTGTATTTGTTCCCAAGATTTTCATTGATTAGTTGTTTATCAAGAGAGTTAGGGCTGGAAGAATCCCCAAACTATTAGAATCAAGTGTGAGAATGATATACATTTGATATACTCAGAAATCTAAAAAGCTGCACATAGTAATTTGGTATTTAGTCAATCACAGAAAGGCTACAATGCGTTAACTGTTGACTGAATGATGAGCATCAAACAGAGAGTGTAATTAACACAGACAGAAGCTTACTGCCAACAACAGTTTGAAACAATTTTAGTCCTCTATCTCCTGCCAACTTTGATATATAAAGAACCCTTCATTGCATGATGGAGAAAATTTGTTTTTGTATGGGGAATTCAGCTTGCACCCCAGAGCCTCCAGAATAGTGGCTTTCACAGGATAGGAACTTAATGGGTATTTGTTGGATTGAACCAGATCAACATTTAAAAAAAATTGGTCCTCAGACACCACACAATTCTTGTTAGTAAATTCTCATTGAATTTCATGAACCAATGTTAACATGTTCTCTGTACCCTCAAGGAGTAAGGGAGCCTTTGCCAGGCTTGTGAACATTTTCTAAAGGAGAGAAGACAATGGTGAATACCTATCTTACTCGAGCCAAAGAAAAACTTTTACAAAAATAGTCATTGGGAATTGAAGTGTGTGCTCATGCAAGAGTTGACCTGTGCTGATCAAATGTGCAAGGAGAGATATCAGCTCTAAGATGTCCATTTCAGCTACCACCTGAGCTCTGAGTTAACCACTGACAGTTTATCTGCTATAATTGGAACCAAGTTTGCCTTGATACTTTGCTGTGTCCTGGGCAATCAGCTTGAATTTTGAGCTGAGAGCCAGGTGGGACAGGGCTTGAAAGAGTATGTGGCTGAGTGAGTTGCAGCTAGATTGTGTGTGTGTGTGTGTGTGTGAATATTACAAGGTGTCATTCATCCACCCAGATGGAGATAATTGTCAAAACATAACCATCATCTATAGCCTTGACTGTCTTTAGGTTACAGTTCAAAGTCATGAGCTGCCCCTGTGTATCTCTCTGGCCTCATATCCTGCCACTGCCTTCCTTGTCCCCACGGATCAGTCATGCCGAGCTGTTAGCAGTTCCTCAAAGCAGTCATGTTTCCTGACACCTCTGGGCCACAGGACTGCTCTTACTGCTTGATATCTGCTTCTTCCCATCCAACACACTCCTTCCGCCCCTAACTCAGCTCGGTTCACTCCTCTAGACCATTCTGCCAAACCCAGTTCAGATACCTATCTTGCGAGGTCCACTGCATATAGTAACACACCTACCGGTGTCTTCTGCATTGTACTGTAGTTGTTTACTGCCTGTCTGTTTCCCCTGCAGACTGTATGTTCTTGAGGAAGAGATTGATTATTGTCTTGTCATATTTCCAGGACCTTGCACAGCACTTGGCAAATAGTAGATACTCCATACATGTTGAGCATTTCAATATATAAATAATTAAAATTAATAAATATGTAACTTACCAGTTGAGTATTCATCTATTCAGTCTTGAGTTGTCTTTATTCATTAGGATTTTCTGTTGTAGCAGTAACACAACTCAAAATCACTTAAGGAAAAACAGGAATTTATTAGTTCAAATAATGGTGAGTCTAAGGAGTGGTGCTACCTATGGGCATATTGGATCCAGGTCTCAGATGATTCCCTTAGAAATCTCTTTTCTCTCCACGTCTCTTTTCTCCTCTGAGGTGCTTTATCCAACAAGTCCTCTCCATGTGATTGGAAAAGATGGTCCTTTTAGCTCTAGGCTTAGCTAGTCCAGTATAGATCATAATTTCAGAAGGATACTGAATGTCTACTCCAATACACCCAAAATGTCTGTGCTTGGCTCTGGTTGGGCTCCATGTTCACCCTTGGACCAATCACTGTCCTTAGGGCAGTTAGGCATTCTGATTGTTCAGCTTAGATCACATGTAAGCACCTGTAGATGGTAGGGTTCCTTAGTTGACTACTTCTTGGGAGGTGGTTCTTGTTTACAACAGGAAGTGATACTGAAGTAAAAAACATAATAGGTTGATTTTTCAATATAATCAACAAATACTCATTTTAACTGGTGTAGCCACTCTGGAAAACAGTATGGAATTTCCTCAAAAAGTTAAAAATAGAGCTACCCTACGACCCAGCAATTGCATTGCTAGATATTTCTCTAAAGGATATAAACAGTGATTCAAAGGGGCACATTCACCCTGATGTTTATAGCAGCAATGTTCACAATAGCCAAACTATAGAAAGAACCCAGATGTCCATTGGCAGGTGAATAGATGAAGAAGGTGTGGTGTATATATACGTTGGAATATTACTCAGCCATCAAAAGAATGAAATCTTGTCATCTACAAAGAGGTGGATAGGAACTGGAGGGTATTATGCTAAGTATTATAAGTCAGAGAAAGACAAATACCATGTGATTTCACTCATGTGGAATTTAAGAAATAAAACAGATGACCGCAGGGGAAGGGAAGGAAAAATAAGAAAAAAACAGAGAGGGAGACAAACCATAAGAGACTTAACTATAGGACACAAACCTAGGGCTGCTGGAGGGGATGGCGGATGGGAGGATGGGGTAACTGGGTGATGGACAGTAAAGAGGTCACATGATATAAGGAACACTGGGTGTTATGGTCAACTGATGAATTACTGAACTCTACCCTGAAACTAATAATATACTATATGTTAACTAAATTGAATTTAAATTTAAAAAAAAAAACCCAAAACAAAAAAAATATGTATTTTAAAAAGTCTACCACATGTCCAGGCCAATGTAACTCCATACATCTTTTCTGGGCCCACTGAGATGCACCAAGACTGACATAAAAGAAATCTCTAGAGGACACTCAATTTTCAGGTGCTTAGATGCTGACCTTAGGTTTGTAGTTCTATGCGTCTGTCTTGCTCCTTTCATTGAGGAGCCTTTTAGTTATGGCTTTAAAAAGCTTTGTTTAAATTTCAGAATTTTTTTTTTACTTATAGCCAAGGCACACAGATAGCACAGAGAGTTGTCATCTACCCCATCCCCCAGTTTTCCCTGTTGTTAACATCTTATGTTACTATGGTAGATTTGTCACAATTAAGAAACAACATCTGTGCATTACTGTTAACTGATCGTCACAGTTTATTTGGATTTCACTAGTTTTTTCCTAAAAACTTTTTACTTTTTCTTCTAGGATCCCATTCAAGGTACCACAGGATATTTAGTCATGATCTTCTTGGCTTCCTGCTGTTTGATAGTTTCTTGGGCTTTTCCTTGTTTCCAATGACCTTGACCGTTTTGAGGCATGCTGGTAGGGTATTTTGTACACTGTCCCTCAATTTGGGTTTGTCTGGTGTTTCTCTCGTGGTTAGACTGGAGTGATGGGATGTGTAGGAGGAAGACCTCTGAGGTGAAGTGTCATTCTCGCCACGTAATATCAAGTGCGTCCTATCTGCATGACTTACGCTGTTGACATTAACTTTCATCACCAGCCGGAAGTCGTGTTTGCCGGGTGTCTCCAGTGTAAAGTTATTTTTTCCTCCCTCTTCTCACACTCTACTCTTTTGAAGCAGGACCACTAAGCTCCACTTACACAAGAGGTGGGGAGTGAAGCCTCACCTCCTCCCAGGGGAGGAGCACTTACAGAAATTATTTGGAATTCTCCTGTATGGGAGATTGCTCTCTCCTCTATTTGTTTACTCAACTATTTTTTTACTGCCAGTATGGACCCGTGGTTATTTATTTTTTGCTTCGGGTTACAAGTGAGTACCACATTATTTATTTTGTTCTGTAAACTGTTCCAGCTTTAGGAATTGATAGCTCTTTGAGTTGGCTCCTCTGTCCCTTTGCCATGCTCCCATCCTTTTGTTTTTTGAGCACTTCTTTACCTTCAGGCTTTAGTATATGTGCTGCTGAAGCGAGCACACCTTCAGGCTTTACAAGACACCCCATTCTCATTTTGTATATTCCGTCCCAGTTCCTAGAATTGGCCATTTCTCCAAGGAGCCCTGGTTCCCTTTGTTGGAGAATGGTATTAGAAGCTGAGCTCTGGGGGCGCCTGGGTGGCTCAGTGGGTTAAGCCTCTGCCTTCAGCTCAGGTCATGATCTCAGGGTCCTGGGATAGAGCCCCACATCCGGCTCTCTGCTCAGCGGAGAGGCTGCTTCCCCCTTTCTCTGCATGTCTCTCTGCCTGCTTGTGATCTCTCTCTCTCTGTTAAATAAATAAATTAAAAAAAAAAAAAAAGAAGCTGAGCTCTGGGAGCTGGTGCTGGTGGATGCTGGGGCATCATTACTCCTTAGTCCTCTCTGTGGAGGGGGCTGATAAATACATGCCTGTATTTGCAAATACTCTAATATGCAAATCCTTTAAACCTAACTCATTTCAGTACTTGCTTTTAGTTTCCTTCCTTGCTGACCTTTCCCTATTTCATATATGCGTGCTTTCCCCTTGTCCTTCAGCTTGACACATAATTTGTTTTCTCCGGGCTTCCAAATTTGGCCCTATTTCTTGGTTTTGCTTTTATTGCATTTTCTCCTTGATTCAGTGATTATGATGTAAGAAGTAATATGTTCAGCTTGCTCCAGCTCTTCAAATAGCTACTCCTCTGCTGTGTCCTTGTGGACTATGTGTTCTGTCCAAGACTTATTGGTGACACCAATGCTAGATGCTAGAGGACATTTAAACAAGGTTTTCTTTCTGGCCTCTTTTTTGAGAAACTCATATAGAATTATATAACTTTGTTTGAAAAAATATACATTCTGTCTGAATACCCATTTTAAATATGTTGCAAGTGGTAAAGTAAACATTTTGTGCCAGAAAGCTGGATCAGGTTGAAAAAAATTCTAGAATTTTGCTTCTGCAAAGATAGAAGATTCTTTGGAAATTATGGCATTATTGGGAAAGAGGATGAGCTATTTGAAGAGACATAGGAAGACCACCTCAGGGTTAGAAGTAGATACAAGAAATTTTCGGATAGCTCTTTTTATTTCCTTTTAAAAATTGAATATATTTGACATAAAATTAGTGTAAATTTAAGGTGTATCTTTTTCTTTCATTTTTCTTCTCCCTCCCTCCCTCCCTCCCTCCCTCCCTTCCTTCCTACTTCTCCTCCTCCCTTCCTTCTTTCCTCCTTCTCTTCTCCCTTCCCTCCCCTTCCCCTCCCCCCCCC
>RCUC01017977.1:0-54951 GCA_003697995.1 Taxidea taxus jeffersonii
TCGTTTCACATTTTTGTGGCTTTCTTTAGTGTCCTGCTTAATAGAAGACAGCCGCAGGATGCCTGGGTGGCTCAGCGGGGTGAAGCGTCTGCCTTTGGCTCCGGTCATGAACCCAGGCTCCTGGATCGGTGGGGAGTCTGCTTCCCCCTCTTCCCCTCTCCCTCTTGGTTTCCCTCTCTCCCTCACTCTCTTTCTCTCTCAAATAAAATCCTTTTAAAAAGAATAAAAGACCACTGCATGCTTGTATCTGCTCGTGCATCCAGGCTGCGGTAAGTCACAGGTGCGTCTCTAATAAAAATTCACTGCAATTGTGAGAGAAGGCAAGTGGAAGAGGCAGATGTCTCCCCCGCCCTCAGACCAAGTCCTGGACCAGGTGTCCTGGCCCCCCTCCAGATGTGTGCACATTGATGCTTAAGCTTGCTTCGGGAGGGGGCTGCTTTCTCACTCCCACATCCTGAGGGAAGTGAGTCATTTTATTTCCAGAATCCTTACCTGCACTGGGGTCAGGTCACGGATATGACCGTGTCCGCCTACCAACTCAGGGTCTGTAACTGGTGCCCAATGGCTTTATGTTGTTCGCAAAGAGAAACAAAGCAAAAGCCACTAGAAACAAGCAAACAGCTACGGAGAAAGGTATATTCCCGTTCCACGTTAGAGAGACCGAATGACTCATTCACACATCAAGGTAATTTGGCACAGCGTGCGGAGTGGGCTTTCTAAACAGCGGGGCTGCTCTGTGGTGGGGAAGAGTAGACGCCTTGCAATTGTGTCCGGACAGACCCGAGAATAAGCCGGTAATGCTTCAGCCAACACTGCTCCGGGAGACGGCGGAGGACTTCGAGTACGGGGCGACAACCCCAGGGCTTGAGTTTGGTCAGGGGAGATTCTGCTGCCAGTTCCGTGTGTGTGTGTGTGTGTGTGTGTGTGTGTGTGTGTGTGTGTGTGTGACAGAGAGAGAGAGAGAGACTTGGGCAAGTTAGTTTCCCCTGGCTCCCCACCAATCTATAAAATGGAAAGAGTGTCACCACCCTGCCCCTTCTCAGGGCTTTAGGGTACTCCAGCCACGAGGATGGCTGCAGAAGACCCTGAGAACCCGTGGCATGGCCGGAAGAGGTCAGAGCCCATCAGGAAGAGGCCGCAGACCCAAACGGGGTGGGGCAGCACCCACAGTGGAAGCCACTGGCCTCGCTATCTTGGGGAATGATGATGAAATCCCCCCACCAGTCCTCCTCCTCCCTGCATACTCCCCGAGCATCCTGTGTCCATGCTGGCACACTGAGGCGGTGGGAAGGCCAAGTTCAGAAAGGGTCTTTCATTCTCATTTTCTCACAGGCTTAGCCGAAGTCCTCCCCGCCCCCAACCACCACCAACATGGTAGCAGATGTGACTTCCCTGGGTTTGGGTCGAGGGACAACGGTTTCCCTTGAAAAGCTTGCTGGCAATCTCCATGGTCTCTGCTGGGCTCTTGGAGGCAGCTGCGGCCACACACCCAGGGGTTTTTACCAGTGTCTCCATTCAGAGCCCTTGCTGTCCATCACCTACCTCCTGTCAGCTGTGGGACACACCGTGACCTGCCCCCAGGCGGGCTGGCCAGCCGAGGCCCGGTCCACTGAAGTGATGTGGACAGCAACTGGCAGAGGACCAGGGTGGCACCCATGCCAAGGGGCACTTGTGCCTTGCCGCTGTGGTCGGTTCCAGAGGCGGCAAAGGGGGGACAAGCACAGGCGGCTTAAGCTGCCCCTTGGAGAACAAATGGGGCTTGGCACTCATGGTCCTATTCATATACACACGGATCTCACTTCAACCAGCACATGGCAGAAGGGGAAGGGGAAGTTTGGACAACTGAGACGATCTCTTGCCAGGGCCCGGGATCAAAGCCAGAATGGCTGCCACCCACCCAAGGACCTTCCTCTCTCCATGGTCGCTCGTTGAGACAGGGTGGGAGGAGCCAGGTGGCTTGGGAGGCTGCGGGTGACCGAACTGAGGGGCGTGAGGCTTCATAGGAAGGGAGAAGAACCAGCCTCAGCCCTCAGGCTGGTCTTCCCTGAATGGTTTGGAAAGTGCCAGGATGTCCACTGTCTTCGTGGAACCAAGAGGTCAGCAAACAAGTAAGGCTGACAGGTGAGGTGACTTAGTTGCGCAGAGCCCCACACCTGGTGTGGTAGGCTAAGTACTGGCCTCCAGAAAGGTCTGTGTCCTAGTCTCTGGACACTGAATGGCACACAGTCAAGGGGAGGCTGCAGATGTGACTACGGATCTCTGGAGGAGCAGGGATCATCCTGGACTCTCTGGGTGGGCCCTAAATGCCGTCCCAAGCGTCCCGATGAGGGAGAGGTGGAGGTGGGTTGGCAGGGACAGAAGGGAGCCCAGAAGCAGAGGCCCCTCCCTTGGAGGCAGGGCCCCGAGGTGAGGAATGCAGGTCCTTGGCACAAGCTGGAAAGGGCAAGGAAACACCTTCTCTCCTCACAGCCTCCAGACGCAAGCCGCCCAGCTGACCTAGACTTCAGCCAAGTGGGACCAACCGTGGCCTCCCACCCTCCAGAACTATAGGAGAGTAAGTGTGCATGGTGAAGGCTGGGAGGACTTTACGGGGAGACAATGGTGGTTCAGGAGCCAGAAGTTGCTGGAAGCCACCAGCTAGAAGTCCCTTGCTTGAGGCGCGTCATCATGATTTACCCGATCGCTTCAAGGAAGGGACTAGAAGCATGGAGGCCGTGGCCTGTGCTTGGCCCGAGTGGCTGGGAGTCGCTGACCATCGCTGACCGAGCCTGGACCGGTGGCTTCTGGATTCTGGCACTGCCTTCTTCGCTGAGTCCCGGTGTCCCTGCCGACCCAAGGCAGCTTCTGTGTGGCCCCAGGCCCCTGTGGCGCTGATGTGAGTGCAGTCCACGAGGGCAGCTGGAGACAGCTTTCACGCTCTGGTGGCTGTGCAAAGCAGCCATTCCCCCTCAGAAAGAGGAGACCTTTGGCAAACTTTGGAGGCTTTTCCTTCCCTTGTGGCCTAACAGCAGCGGGCAGATCGGGCTGCTCTGGGAAGGAGTGAGCCCCAGGGTCTTCCTCCCTGAGGTCCCTCCGAGTGGCCGCAGTAGGTGGTGCGGGGAAGTGTCCTGGCTGACAGCTGGGTGGCACTTGGCCATGTGAAAATTAAAATCACCGGCAACTGTCCGCATGCCTTCTCCTCTCTCCCCTCCCGTCTCCCCTCCTCTGGGCTTCTCTCTGTTCTTCCTCCGTTGCCTTTTCCCCAGTTCATTGCATGGCCCTCAAATTCCTCACTCTGACAAGTCTCTGGTTGAGGGTCGGATTTTGGACGAAGAAGAGATTGCTACCCACCCCCACCCCCGCCCAGTAAGCCCGGCGTCCTTACTTTGTGAGTCCCAGAACCTGGGCAAGTCTGAAAATTTATGTTTTTTTTTTTTTAAGAAAGCAAGCAAGCTTTAAGCAGGGGGTGGGGGGAGAGGGGCAGAGAGAAAGGGAGAGAAAGAACCCGAAGCAGCCTCCATGCCCATGCCCAGGGCAGAGCTCCAGACACGCGGCTCAATCTCACAACCCTGAGATCATGACCAAAGCCAAAAATCAAGAGTTGGAAGCTTAACTGGCTGAGCCACCCAGGTGTCCCGAAAAACTCATTTTTATTCCAAAACTCTATTTCTAGTGGGCACTTCCAAGTCATTTTCTTCGCTCAGCAGTGACTGGAATGGAAATGGCCCGGGGAAGAACCACAGGGTCTGTTTTTGAGAAACTGCCAGGGTGCAGCGAAGAAGGGGAGCGTGGTGCCAGCCCGCGCGGGGACCGCTGGCTCCCGCGGCGGGGCGCAGCGCAGGGCCTGGAGCTCGGTGGGAGGTAGTACCCGCCGGGTTCACGCCTCGGAGCCTGCGCCCCGGAGGGCGGAAACCCGGTCCGGGGAAATGGAATCCTCGACCCTCCCGGGGCTCCGTCCGCTGCAGCCTCAGGAGCACTCCTTTTAGGAAGCAAAGGGTCTCCTTGTAATGCAAATCACCACCCCGGAATTGGCCTGCTTTGTAACTTGGGGCCTTCAATTGCTTAAGGGGACCGGGTCCCTTTATCGCTAATAGTACGTTTTTATTTTGTTTCGCCCAAAGCTTGGAAGCTGCCAACTTCAACTCGGACCTCCCCGAGGCTGCCTCCGGACCCTGAGGAGACCCTCTTGCACCCCTGGGGTAGGCCCTGTCCCTGGCCGCCGCCTCCCCTCCCCTGCCCAGTGCAGGTTTGTGCCGAGCACGTAATGGGGACGCGGGGAGTGCAGGTGGCACTCCGTACCACCTGGAGCCATCTCGGAGAGAGTGCCCGCGTCCTCTGAGGCCTGTGAGGAATACCAATTGCATGGTTACCGGGCCCCCTCAGGAGCCCACAAGAGGAAATTAAAAGGCATACACACGCCTGGAATAAAGGGCCCTCTTCTTGCAGCTAATCACCGAAATTGGTCACTGGGTTGTCCCCCCCCCTCCTCTGGTGACAGACATGGCCTTTCTCCTGTTCTGTTCCATCACTTCGTTCTCAGAAATGTGTGAGGGGGGCCGAGCTTCGCGCGGACTCCCCCTCCCAGGGCCTTCCAGTCCCAGCCCTCCCTTTCTCCCCAGCCCCTGCTTCTCCCAGCGGGAGGGGCGGCAGTTAGTGCCCTCCCACCCAGGACACAGATCAGCCCTAGCCCCAAGGCCCCACTAGTGGGAGGAATGGGCAGGCATTTCAATGAGTGCCTCCTGCCGGGCCCTTTGCAGGTTGCAAAACGCCTCCACTCCCCACTCCCCCCGCCCCCGCGTGTGCGTTTCACACCCCACTGGCGCATGACGGCCACTTTCCCTCAGTGAAGGGGCCCAAAGTGACAGACATGGTCATCAGGGGCCTCCCTTGGGAGGGTCCCTTCCAGGGTCAGGACGGGGACCCTCTGTGCTCCAGGGCCTGCTGCCTCCTGCTGGTGTGTGCCTTGGGCCCCTGTCCCCATCCGACAATGGGAGAGTTCCCAAGAGGAGTCTGGGCAGCCCCAAAGGGCAGGAGGAAGAGCCCAAGATGCCAGTGGCTGCCAGGAGGGGCTTTTATTCATTGTCCCAGCAGCAAGCACTCTGGACACCTGCTGCAAACAAGCAGGAGGGAGGCCTCAGGGAAGAGTCTCCCTTTCCCCTGCCAGGCTAGCCACTGGAGTTGGGTCACCTGACCTCCAGGTGTTTCCCCGCGAGTTCTGGAGAGTCCGTACAAGCTGTAGTCTTGCCTCCTGTTGTGGCTGTGGGCACTTGGCTCTCAGTGTCCTGTGGGTGGCATGGCCTGTGATCTTGGGGTTGACAGGAGATCCTAATGTTCACACCATCGCGTGTTGAACGGTGGCCCCCCGGAAGATATGCCTGCCTGGACCCTGTGAACATGACCTTATTTGAAAAAGGGTCTTTGTAGGTGCAGTGAAGTTAAGGATCCCCAGATGAGATATTGGAAAGGGAGGAGATTGGAAACACACAGGGAAGAACGTGACGGAAAGCTGGAGGTGACGAGAGGTTCTCTCTCAGAGCCTTCGGACAGAGCAGGGCCCTGTGGACACCTTGATTCCTACTCTGGCATCCAGAGCTGGAAGAAAATCCATCCACCCATCCATCCATAATTTTCTGCATAAATCATACATTTCTGTTGTTTCAAGCCACCAAGCTTTTTGCCATTTGTTTTGACAGCCATGGGAAGCCAGTGTACACAGAGAGGGGGAAGGAAGGAGGAGGAGGGAGAAGGAGGAATGGAGAAGAAACCACCACCAGTCCCAAAGCTAACACTTGCGAGCATCTGCAAGGGCCCAGCAGGCCCTTCCCTGGCACCAGGGAACCCGGACAGGGGAGCCTGGCCAGGAGCCCAGGCAGCAGGACAGCATGCCTGCCTTAGCCTCGGTGGACCAGCACAGCCCAGGGGCCACTTGCTGGGCTGCTGATGGGTTCAGGCAAGAGAAGACAAATTTCTGACCTGCAGGAGATGCCATGTGGCCAGCTGAACCCAGCACATCCTAGCGTCCCCGGCTCCTCCCCAAACACAGCACAGCTGACCCTACAGGAGAGCAGGAGCCCTGGGACACACTCAGGGCACTGGTGGATCTTTTTGCTTGTCACCCCTTTGCACACAGGTGTTCCTCCTGTTGTGACTCCCATGGGACGGAAACACGTGGCTAGGATGCCAGAGTAGGGACTTGAGAGGAGCCAAGAGAATTTTCAGAGCCCATGCCCTCTCCCGCCTTAATGCTGCGACGCTTGCCCCTCTCCACGGACACTTTCAATGCAGTTCTGCCCCTGCGTTATTTCTTCCTGAAAAATGATTATCATATTATTTGCATCCTAGCCACCACACTGTCAGAAAATCAAGGACATGCAGTATTTCGGTGACATGGAAACCTGACTTTGGCTTTCTGTGCTGTTCAGGATGGGCTCTGGGGTGTTCGCGTCTGTCCTGTCCATTAGGAGCCACTGATTACCTAAGCTTGCGATAGCCAAATACACCCACAGCTTTTCTTAAAAAAAATCTTTCTTCCTGAAATCCTTGCAGGAGAAATGACTTTTTATTGCAGCTGCAGAATTCTCTAGCCCCCAGCTCATCGCTGTGTTTTTATAATATCATGCTTGAGCGCAGGGAAATTGGTAGCAGGTTCTGTCTGCAGTCACATCACTGTCTGCAGTCACAGCCCAACACGGGCCCCAACATTATAGACCGGTCTTCTTCCATCATGATTATTTGCATGGCTCGTGCTTCACAAGACCAAGTTGTGAGCTCCAGAGGAGGGCAGATTTTCTGTCCTTCTCACCGCAGCACCCTGGACCCTTGGCACATAGTATGCTCTCAAGATTTGTTTAGTGAATGAGTGAATGAACCGGTTCACTGGGAACCAAGGCTCAGAGCAGGTCACAAGCAAGCAGAAGGCAGAGTCCGGAAGTGATCCTAGGGCTGATGACACAGTTCAGGCTCTGCCCCCTCCCCCAACCGTAGTGATGGCGGGGTGCAGTCCTTGGGCTGATGCTCCTGTGGGAGCAGGTGGGCAGAGGCTGGGGGCCAAGAAGAAGCTGGGGACAAAACCAGCCAGTCCCCGAGTGGGCGGGACACAAGGGGCCACTGAGGATGGCTCCCCCCAACCCAGGGCTGTGCATCCTGAGGAGGGCCTGTCAGGGAGGTTCTGGGCACAGACGCCAGGGGCGCTGTTGAGTTGGGTTTAGGTATGATGTCTACCCATGGCCTTGGGGGTGGGGGGCGGGGGGCTTAGATTCCAGCAGCCAGAAGAGCTGAGAGGAAGACGTCTGGCTTTGGTTGAAACAAGGAGGAAGCAGGAAGGGGGCTTGGGAGACATCTGCACAACCTTGGGCAGTCTGAGCAAGATATGTGCTCATGTCAGGTGTCAACAGAGTGAACCCCAAGTCCCCATGCCAAGACAACTTTGCCAAGACAAGGGGGTGCCTGACAGGTTCTGGACTGAGGGCACCCTGCAGAAAAAGAGCAGCAGTCACGGCCAGGGCAGGAGTCGGAAACCTTGGGTGCCATGTGCTATGCTGGCTGACTCTGGACCCCTTCCATCTCAGCTGGCTCCCCCCCCCACCCCCGCGCCTTGGAATTGGTTAACTTCCTTGCCAACTGAGCAATGGGAGAAGCAGAGAGATACACACATCCCCTTTGATTCCTTTCTGCAGAAATCCGTTGTGTTTCTTATCCTGTGTGGGGTGTCGGGGGCTGGAAGGTTAGGAGAACTGGCCGTGCTGATATGGACCCGGGGAGCCTCGAGAAGGGACTAGGGCAGAGAGTCATTCTCAGCTCTGCAGGACTAGGAAGGCTTCTAGGAAGTGGTGAACCAAGCCTGGAAAGGTGGAAGGAAGGTGAGCAGGTGTGGAAAATATCCTAGGTGAGGAAGAAGTGAGCAGAGGCCCAAGGACAGAGGAGACCAGGGTATGCTGGGGAGAAAGGGGACTGATATGGGGTATGGGCGCACATGAGGATGGGTGGGGGAGTGGGGAGAGCATGGCTAGAGAGGTAGGCTGGGCCACCGGATGCTGAGAGCCGAGCAGAGTGGCTCGGATAGCATCTCTCAGGCACTAGGGAGCCCTCAAAGCCTTGTGACTAAGGGCAGAACCCAAGCTCGCATTTGGGAGAACACCTCTGCTGGCTAATGGAAGGGCATACGTATGCCTCATGGGACTCTTCTCCTTTCTTTTCTTTTCTTTTCCTTTGTCCTTCTCTTTTCTTTTCTTCCCTTTTCTTTTCTTTTCTTTTCTTTTCTTTTCCTTTCTCCTTCTCTTTTCTTTTCTTCCCTTTTCTTTTCTTTTCTTTTCCTTTCTCCTTCTCTTTCCTTTCCTTTCCTTTTCTTTTCTTTTTCCTTCTCTTCTCTTCTTTTGCTTCTATTCATTTACTTGCTTGGCCAGGGTGGTTTTGTGGTTGTGACCCGATTTGGAAAAAGGGTCTTTGCTGATGAAATCGAGTTAAGGATTCCAAGATGAGCTGGAGGGGGGGCAGGCTAAATCCGATGACAAGTGTCCTAAGAAGAGGAGTGATGCAGGGGAGAGCAAGGAGGCCATGTGAAGACGAGGTCAGTGACCGGAGGGATGCAGCCACGAGCCAAGGCACTACCAGAAGCTGGAGGATGTGAGGAAGGATCCTCTCCTAGAGCCTTCAGAGAGAGCACGAACCGGTTGACACCTGGACTTCAGCCCTGTGGTACTTTCTCCAAGACCGTGCAGGGTTCCCATCTGCCTCCCCTAGGAGACTGTGCACTCACAGAAGGCAGGAGCCATGTCTTTCTTGTCATTTGGGGCCCAGCATGGAACACAGGCCTGGCCCATACTGGGCACTTGCTGAATGTGGGCCGAGTAAAGGCATGGGGGCCACCAAGGCCGGGAGACCACAGGGCCCTGTGTACACCGGGCGCCATCTGCCGTACATACACGGCTGTTTGCCCTTTGGTGTTCCTGGATCCACAGATAATGAAAGTGTCGCTCGTTGTTACGCGGAGCCTGCGGAACGTTTTAACGCTGCAGTAGAGGGAGGAACGGCAGACGACGCAATGAGGCCCGGCCCTGGGATTCTTCCTTTCCGCCGCGGCCTTTGCCTAAGCCAGACCGGAGGAGTCCCAGGCCGCGGCCTTCAAGGCCGGCACAGCGCCTCAGCAGCCGGGCTCCGGGCCAGCCACGGTGAGCCGAGCGCAGAGCGGAGGCCCGGGCGGGCAGCGGAGGCCCGGGCGGCCCCGCCAGCTAGGAAACAGCCGAGGAGCCTGCAGTCCCGGCTGGCCACTTCCTCACCCTCGGCCCCCTGGCGACGTGGCCGGTTTCGGATCAGCTGGCTGCGAAGAGCCTAGTCACAAAGAGCTGCTCCCGGGAGCGTCCCCGACGGCGACGGCGGGGGAGGCTTTGCACTCTGCTCGCCGGGGCTCCGTGCGCGTCCCGGTTCCAGCCGGGTTTCCCGGCTTCGGAGGCCCCCGGGGCCAGCGTGCTGGCTGCAGAGAAACGGTTTAGACAACTTGCTTTAAATAATCTGGCAAATGAATCTCCTTTCTTTATTCATTAGGGATATTTGCACTTAAATAGCCTCTTTGTTTCCCGCAATTTGGGTCCTCGGCCAAAGCAGGCGGGCGCGGGGACCGACGGGCCGGGGCTCAGGAGGGAGGGGAGATGCTTCTGCGACGCCCAGAGACGCGCCGGGGCGGAGAGCCGCCTTCTGCCCCCAGCGCCCTCTCTTACCTCCGAGGCGCCTCCAAGAGCCTCAGGCTCCAGGCCGAGGTCCGAGCGGAGTTTCCTCTGGCCACCGAGGCCAAAAGCCAAGGCTGTGGAGTCGGGTAGCTCTCGGATCACCTCCTGGCTTCTTGCGGGGCGGCTGGGAGAAGGCGGAGGGGCGGGGTGGGGGGCGGCGGACGCCGGTTTTGCTGCACCTGTGGCTTGTGGCCTGTGGCCTGGGACCCGCCTGAATGGCCCCTGGGCCCTCACCCAACTGTGCGGGGGTCCAAGCGGCCTCTCTCTGACAAACACTTCGGGAAATGAAGGCTGAGAAAAGAAAGGTGCCCCTTCTGGGTGCTTTGTTAATGGAAATCTCAAGGAACCTCACATCCCTGGGGATGGCGAAACTCCCGAACATAGCTCTGATTGGAATTTTCTTCATTTTCTTGTTCCAGACCCCCACACAAAAGTGGAGAAAAGGCTTCTCTACAATTTAGCTATATTTTCACTCAGTTTGTTTTATGAGCATGAAAGGTTGAAACAAAGTATCCAGATTACCTGTATTAATGAGATGTTTTCCATTGAAAAAAACACACAAGAAAGTAAGCTGCAGAATAAAAGATAAAACTCAGCAGGTTTGGAGTTTCTGCCACCAAGCTATTCAAAAAAATAATAATTAAGACGCAAACAGTAAACTGATTCTATGCATAAATTAGAGCTATCAAAGGCGAATGTTTGCTTTTAGATTATGGTGTATGTAGATTTAGCTGTAAACTAAGGGCTCCACACGGTGAGTTAAACCTGAGCTCTCCTCAGGTGTGGTGGCTGGGCCAGGGTCAGGGGGTGGGGTGGGGGGGGGCAGGTAGCCCAAGCAGGGGAGGCGGTGGTTGGCGGGGGTGGGGGGGGGGGGTGGCTTCCTCTCCTGCAGTGCCTAGAGCGAGCCAGCAGATGCCTGGTGCCCAGAATGCAGAATGCGAGGCAAAAGGGACCATTAGAGCAGTCAGATCCCACTAGACCCCCCTCCCCGCCAGAAGTACACACTGCTCTGTGCCATTATCCAGGCAAAGAGACCTCGTGGGGGGCGGGTGGGGATTTCGGTGGCTTTCCTCCTGTTAGGTTCTGAGAAGCCCCGAAGCCAGGCTTGCTCTAGGAAGAACTCAGTTGTGTCTACACACGTCCTTAAACTGTCTCCCGTTAGTAAGCTGCACAGACGGCAGCCAGTGCTCCGAAAAACAACAAGCAGGCCACTCGGCAGATTGCTAAAATGCTTACGGATAAGCATCCCCAAACATCGCCATTATAGCAGACCAAACACTGGGGCATCTGAGACCCAAACAGCTCTCGGTAGAGAAGTCTTAAAATTGGGAGTCTTCCCAGTCGGCTTCAAAAAGCTGGGGTCAGACATGTGACCAGGTTCCGAAGCCTGGGCTAGAGGCAGGATTCCAGTACCCACTGGGGCAACCCCCTCCCCATCCCCAGCCTGACCCCTCGGTGGCCTCACACCCACCTGTCAGCCGCTCTGGGGAGGCGGTGGTCGGACCAGGGTGGATGCAGCTGGACCGGCCCTCCCTCATCCAGCTCCATCATGGAGATGGAGAGGGGGCTTCTAGGCCTGTGAATGACACCTTCTTGCACCAAGGGGAGGAGCCCTAGCCCTGGCTCTGGCCCAGCCTAGCCACTTGACTGTCCGAGGGACCTCCGGCACCTTCTGCGGCGGGGGGAGGCTTGGAGTCTCCGTTTTCCCAGGTGCGAAACCTTTACGTGATTGTCCCGACATTTTTCACGGGCCTATTCTGCCCTTGGCTCATATTGATCGTCACAACGCACGGCCCCTGTAAGCTGAGGGGGTGGGGACATGGTGAACCCCCGCCCTCCGCCCCCGGCAGCCACTCCCAGGGCCTCCCACTCAGGGCCACCCTGCCCACAGCCTTCCACCCTGGCAGTCTCGGTGAGGTCCATAACTACTGATTATTTCTTACTTTCAAGGCTGGAAATACACCAACTCTTTTTATCCACAGATTCATGGCTGTCCCTGGAGGGTTAAAATATAAATAGCAGTTTCCAAGCGTACCAATAAATAGATGAAGCTAAGCAAACAGCGTCTCGGCTGGCCTCCCAGCCCCTCAGCGGACCCTCTGCATGCGTGTTCTCTGGGCACGCTCCCATTTTGCTGAGGCCAAAGAGAGCCTGGTGAAGTGGGCTAAAAATAAAATGAACAAGAGGCAGCAAACAAGCAAAGGACACTGCCCAGGGACCAAGACTGAGCTCCAGGAGCCCACACTGGGTAGACAAGAGGGGCCTTGGGCTGGCATTGCCCTGCGTGGGGGGAGGACAAGCTGCAGATGATACTCTTAATCAGCCCTACAGTGGGAGGGAGCACCCTGTCCCTGGAGTGGTGACAGGACGGAGGGATGGAGACCGAGGGACCCAAGGCTGGCCAGGTTCCCATCCCTGTGCATCAATCAGGTGGCCAGAGTGGACCCAGGGTGGCTTAGGGTGGCCTGACGGTCCTGGAGCCCAGAGCACTGAGCAGGCCGGGCCCCGAGAGCCTGTGGGAGGGACAGGCAGGGCCCTCCGGGTCTACCAGGTCTCCGGCCCACGTCGTCGAGGAACAGGTGGGGAGACCAGGCCCCCAGGGGGCAGGGGCTGTGGCCAAGGTGACAGGCAAGTCAGGGCCAGCCCGGGGTCCCTGTGTCCTTGGCCAGGGCTCTGTGCAGAGTCTCCCCGGGGGCCTGTGGTCTCCAGAGGACCCAGAAGCCCCATCCAAGCCCACCAGGAGCAACTGGCCTGAAGCCAGAGCTGCTGGGAGATTTTCTCGTTGGGGACTCTGTTGGCCTGGTCTGCTGACCCCGGTCACCTGCCAAAGGGGACATCTGTCAAGCACATGGCCCCTGGGAACACGGGACACATCTCAGAAGTAGCCGCCCCAGTCCCGAGTGGGCCCTGGTGCCGGCTGATGGGGCTCTGCCAATGGGCACCCGTGGCTTTCCCTCCTTCCCTCTTTCCCTCGACCCTTCCTTCCCTCCCTCTCCACCCCCTTCCTTCCCAGGCTGTCAGAGGAAGGCAGGGACAGGGCCTCAGCTCCAGGTCCCCTTCGCCTCCCACGTGAACGTCTGTCTGTCTCCCACGGCCCTTGAATCACGGGCTGCTCTCCACAAGCAGGAGGCCACTGCCACGTGTGGACCGGTGGCTTCCCCAGTCCCCCTTGGTGTGGGGCCTCTCAGCAAAGGACAGCAGGCCACATGGGTCGCTGGCCCACAGGCAGGTCCCGGCCCAGGGGAGGCACACATGGGGCTTTCGATGTCGCCGGTGGCAGAAGCCTGTGCGCCAACACGGAGATGGCCCGTGTCCCCAGTGTGGCGGGAATGCACCGAGGAGACAGCTGAGGGCTGCTGTCCGGGGGCCCCCCTCCCCACCACCCCTCTCCCCCGTCCTCCTCAGAGGGCCAGCGGGGGCAGGTCCCACGGAGCAGAGGAGAGGCCCTAGAGACCGAGACTGCCACGGGAGGAGCCTGGGACCGAGACCCGGGGGCAGGAAAAGGCCCGCCTGGTGAGGCGCCCCAAGCCCCACTCGGGGCAGGCAGCTGGGCCCCACGGGGCCCCACGCCTGGGGCAGCGCGGGGGCCCGAAGCCCCAGATACAGGGCTTCGGGACTCCAGAGGGGTCTGGTTGAACCGGAAAACCCCTGGAGGACCTGGGGACCAAGGTGACCAAGGAGGAGGCGGAGGGTGGGTGAGGGGCTCCCTGTGCGAGCTCGCAGACCCTCCCTCTCGCCCTAGTGCCAGAGTGGTATGTCCAATAGAACAGTCTGCGGGGCATGTCCACCTAGCTATTCCTTACGCCCCTCCAAGGGACTAGGACCAAACCTGAACTTTAGCACCCTGGCCCCCCGCCACCACTGCAGAAATGCCTGAAGGGAGTTCCCCAGTCTCTGGAGCCCAGCCCTGTCTTCCTAATTCCTCCCCGGGTCCCTCCCCCAGAATAACCCATGGGCTCCTCCATCCAGGATCTTTCGCCTTTCCCCTCGGACCACACCCCTGCTTCCCATCTAGCAATGGTGCCACTGGGAGCAGGTGAGAAGGCTGAACCCCTCTTGGGACTTGGCCTCCTCCCTCCCCTCCCCACTCACTCACATCATATCCCCCATACTGATGGGAAGCCTTTTACTCTCAACCTTAAATACAGTGAGTGGCTTCACGTGGCCTCCCCAGGGTCGGCGTCCTGCTTGGACTGTGCAACAGTCACCCTTTTTAGATAGCGAAATTCAGTCGAACCACAGAAATTTGCAATTAGAGCTCGTGTGAGGTGTGTACTTATTTTGTTTTTCATGACGAGTTCTGGGGATTTTCCAGCATCCCGTTGTTTCACTGTTCAGAGCCCTTTTCCCTAAGCTGGACCCAGAGAGGACAGCCCAGCTGAGCCTTTTGGAATAGGGACTTCCCTTTCTGCTGCTCATGGGATTGACTTCCATGAAAACGGAGACCCGTTTAGGACAAGAGTGGCCCTGTGGTCTGCTGGACCCCAGCTCTACGTTTCCTGTCTGGTTTCTTGGAAGCTAAGTTTGGAAGGATCCTGGTCTTGGAGTTCCTCTTGGCCTAAGGGACCCATCCTCTTCACAATGTATAAAGAAAAGATCAGAAACTGAACTGCAGACAGTCGCTTGTGAAAAGGCTGTTCCCCTGCATTCCTCCAAGAGCTGCTGACATCTTGAAGCAAACAAGTCTGCTGAGGGACAATTAGGCTGATGCAGGCTCTCTGGATTTCCATTCCATTTCTTTTAACTGCCTCTGTGCCTGCTGAACTGCCAGCCCTGGGAGGTGAAATTGAACCCAAGGATTTTCCCAGCTCTCTGGAATGAAGTTTTCACTTCTTTAATTAGAGTCCCAGAATGTCAAGCCTGCAGGGGCCCTTGGGATCAGCTGGCCTGTCCCCATCACAGGACTGACAGCCAGACTGGGAGGCCCAGCTGGGGGCCCACCCCTGCCTCCTCCCCTTCCAGGGCCCTTCCTGTTATACCTTCTGCCGCTAGTTTTCCCCTCTGAGTTCGGCTTTTCTTGCAGACACACTAGGTGCTCAGTAGGTCCTCGGTAAAGGGAACCTGAGTTCTCCTGCCATCTCCCAGGCTGCAAGTCTTGGATCCACTAGGCATTTGGCCTTTGTAGTAAGTGGACGTCAAATTTCTTTCTCTAGACCCCAACACGCGTAGGAGACCACGAAGCACCTCTACCTGGCTTTGACCGCTCCTGCAGGTTCGGTCCCAATCTTATTTGACACCTACATTCCTGTGCAGGACACCTCTGTTCCCTGAACATGCCAGGCAATTTCCCACCCTTGGGCCATTGCTCTTGCTAGTCCCAGACCCAGATGCTAGTCAATCCTGGCTAGCCACCAAGACCCTTTTCCTTTTTCAAGGTCCATCTCTGGGATTCCCTTTTCTGTGAAGCATTTCTAAAGAGAACTCTATCACATTGCTCCCTCCTTCCCCCACAATTTACTCACTTATTCAAAGGATATTTTAATGGGCGCTCACTGTGTGGCAGGTGCTGTTCTAGGCACAAGAGGTACGGCAGTGAAGGAGGCCAATGAAAGTCTCTGCTCTCACGGGGCTCACGTTCTAGTGGCAAAGAGAGGCAACAAAGGGAGGAAGTGAATGGTGTAGAATTTTGGAGGTGGAATTCGGGGTCTCCAGGCTCAGGACACTTGTGATTTTTAGCTTTGCTGAAACTCTCTCTCTTACACCTGTAGCTGGGTGGCTTGGGGATAGGATTTCTGAGGCCCAGGAGAAGTCAGCTGTGGCTCTCATGCCAGGGAACAAAGGAGAAGTGACTACAGAAACTCAAGATAACAACTTTGTGGCCGGTGCCACAGTTTGGCTTCACTGGACTGGGGATTCTGGCTGTCTTTCAGGGGAAGACGTTTCTGGGGGCCTAGCCTTCCTGATCCAGCCCCTTCCTCATGCCCAGGATGTGCTCCCATAGCACCTTTGATTTCGTGGCAAGTATCAGTAGTATTCAGAATGAGAGGCCTTTACATTTTCATATAGAAGAAGAAAAAGTAAACACCAATTCCTCCCTTAACCCATTCTTTGTTAAATATGTGTTGGAAATAGCTGGTTCTTGGGGCACCTGGGTGGCTCAGTGGTTTAAAGCCTCTGCCTTCGGCTCGGGTCATGATCCCAGGGTCCTGGGATCAAGCCCCGCATTGGGCTCTCTGCTCAGCAGGGAGCCTGCTTCCTCCTCTCTCTCTCTGCCTGCCTCTCTGCCTACTTGTGATCTCTGTCTGTCAAACAAATAAATAAAATCTTAAAAAAAGGAAATAGCTGGTTCTTATACAGCCAAATCCCTTCTAATTATTTGCCAAAGATTTTCATATCATTATTAACCAAGCAAATCTTATCTTAAATCTTCATTTTATTTGCTGTCTAAGGGATTAAGGGAATGATTTTATGACCTAAAATGTGAATGGTCTCTTTCTAAAAATCCGATTGGTGGTGTAATTGAGTTGTGAACACTGTTTTAGTTTTCTTACAATGTATATAATCTGCTCTGGGATTTTATTTTCTCAAGAGACTTGATTTATCTGCTCTTTATACTCATCCAGTCTCTGTAAATATGCTTTTGCCTTTCCATAATACTATGAGACCTGAATGCTTTGGCACAGATCAGCAGGGGTAGGAGATGGAGAGGAAGGTTGCCATGCATTTCAACAGACTAGGCTGACAGAAAAAAAGAACATTTTAAACATTTACAAAGTATTTGCTATACCTTTTATTTATTTTGTTTTAAAGATTTTATTTTTTATTTTTTTTACTTAAATTCAATTTAGTTAACATATAGTGTATTATTAGCTTCAGGAGTAGAATTTAGTGATTCATCAGTTGCATGTAACACCCAGTGCTCATTCCATCAAGTGACCTCCTTAATACCCATCCCCCGGTTACCCCATCCCTCCACTCTCCAGCAACTCTCAGCTTATTCCCTAGAGTTAAGAGTCTCTTACGGTTTGCCTCCCTCTCTGTAGATACTCTCTGTCCTGAACGTGGGGCTGGAACTCAGAACCCCAAGATCAAGAGTCACACGCTCTATGGACTGAGCCAGCTAAGCACTTCTCAATATTAGATATGTTTCATAGTGTTCTGTGAATTAGCCTAGGGTTAATTGGGTTGTTGTTGTTTTTCAAGTTAGTTTTTCCTTTAGTTTTGGTCACTATTTTTTGTTGCTGCTGTTGTTTTAATCTGGGTGACTTTTGCCATTGGGAAGACAGTGGCTTACTTATCAAATGGTGTGTTCGGGGATGTCCTTATGATCCAGCCGGGTTCAGACTGCAAAGTGAATGCACTCAACACTACCCAAGGGGGCCTGAATATGACTCAAAGTCCCCCTTCAACTCCCAAAGCCCAAAGCCACGGGTGACGTGTCATGCTCAACAGCCTGGCTTGTGGGCTCTGTGCGCAGTCAGGAGCACTCGGGCTTTCGGGAGCACCAACTGAACTTTTAGGACTGAACAGCAGAAAATACACTCCCCTGACTACTTTATGGGTCTGTTTCATCAAACCAGAATCATCTTTCAGTCTCCAGCCCCCTTACTCTTCTACTGACTCGTAACAAAGTGCCATCATCTTAACTTTCTCTTCTCAATGTCTCTTGGATGGATCCCTCCCTGTTTCTCCTCCCACCTTCTTCATCCAGGCCCCTGTGATCTCAGCTTGAACACCCCAATAACCCCTGTGTTCTTTTCTTAGCCTCATGCTGCCATGCTGAGACCCGACTTGATTCTCCATTCATCCTCCTAAGAATCTCTCTCTTTTGCTCCCTGACATGCTAGGGAACATTGTGCCCCACACCACACCAACTTCAGGCTTTTCCAACTGACTTTCAAGATCCTTACTAATGTGTCTATACCCAACCTTTAGCCTTCTAATCCCTAATGAACACAGCCTGCGTCAGTAGCTTTTGAGAGACATCTGTATTCTGTGGTTTTGGTATAAAGCTGGACAGACAGACTGATGGAATAGAAGAGTGAGCCTGGAGACAGCCCCATGCACAGATAAAGTCTGATTTATAACAGAGGAGACAGTGCACAGGAGTGGGGAGAGAATCGTCTTTTCAGTTGAGTATACAGGGACAATTGGGTATCCACAAGGATAAAAAATGAAATAGGTCCTCTACTTCACATCACACACAAAAATCAAGACCCGGTGGCCTGACGACTTAAATGTGACAGATTAAATTATAAAGCTTTCAGATCTTAAAGGAGAATATCTTCATGACCTAAGGGTAGGGAAAGATTTCTTAAACATGTTACGAGAAACACGAAGCTTGAGGAAAAGGGGGACAAGCTGGACTACATTAAAATGAGAGGAGAAAAGTCAAACTCATGGAAACAGAAACAGAGTGCACAAAAGTGGTTGCCAGGGGCTGAGGGGTGGGGGAAAATGAAGAGAGGTTGGTCGAAGGGTACAAACTTTCAGTTATAGGATGAGTAAGGTCTGAAGATCTCATGTCAAACATGGTGACTGTAGTTGATCGCACTGGATTGCATAACTGAACTTTGGTAGGGGAGGAGAAATGCAGTGTTCTCATAAAAAAAAGTTAAATATGTGAGATGATGGAAATATGTGAGATGATTAACTCAGTTGTGGGAATACTTTTACAATGTCTACATGTATCAAATCATCACATTGTACACTTGAAATACATTATAATTTTATTTGTCAGTTATACCTCAGTAAAATGGGGAGGAAAAAGTATTCCCATTAGACTGGGAGTTCCATGGACAGTGGAGCCAAGTGGAACCCTGGGGGCCAGCGTAGGGCACATCTCAGGGCAGAGACACTCCAGGGAGCTGTGGTTGATGAAATTAGGAGGATTCTCTCAAGGAGTGCTGCCCTTGATCTGCTTGGGCGGAGATATCTGTTGACTGCAGACCACTGTGTCACCCAAAGCACACCTGTGCTTTAAGAGGCTGCCATTTAAAGCTCAGGGTGGAATGTATGTAGCTCCCAAGACTTGGAAACTACCTCTGGAGACCCTGCTGGGAAGGTAGCTTGGCACTGGCTGGCCACAGGGCCATTGCTGCCCACAACTGTGGTCACTGACCTCTTTGGGCCCCCTATGGGCTTTCTTTTTGCTGGCCTTCGTCTTTGTCGTCAGCACTGTTTTACTTTTTGCCACTCAAACTACTTTCCTTTTAGGATGCTGTTTTCTAACTTATTTTACTATTGAAAAATTTTTTCTATCTTTTAGTTTTTTCCCTTTCTTTTACTTTCTTTGTTTATTTTAAGCTCTATGTGGGGCTTGAACTCATGACCCCAAGATCAAGAGTTGCATGCTCTAACAACTGAGCCAGCCAGGCACCCCTGTACCTTTTTTTATTTTTAACTTTTGACAAGGGATGGGCAATATCAGCATGAGGGAAGCAACTTTGAGGAGAACTTCTTGTCTAGACCAGGGAGGCTGGTGGCCCTTGGTGGAACCATCATTTTGACACCAGGGCACCCCTTGATCACTAAGTCATTCTGGGGTCTATATTTATATTTCAAGATACCCACCTTGGACAACTGTCTGCTGGAAACCCAAGGAAAATGCTAGATGGTGCTAACACTTAATGACTAGAGCCATCCAACAAAGGTTTCAATAGGGGGCCCATTAATGACAACTGACCACAGCAACGAGGGGAAAGCACTGAGTTGGGAGGCCAGCCCCAAAGGACCTTCCTAAGGTTTCCCCTCTCCTGAAACCTCTGGGGGGGTGGCCCCTGATAGAGTTATAGGAATTCCTTTGGACAGAGCTAGGCCCCAGGAACACCCTTAGCTGTGCTCTTACAGATGTTCTGTTCTGGAACAGAACTTGCTCTCTTCTGAACTGAGGTCAAGTTTTAAAAGAGATGAGCATGACAGTTGATGGTAATGTGGAATGGGATGCAGAGGACACAAGAAATGGACTAATAAGCATTGTTTCATAACAAACTATTGTTTGTTATGAAAAGAAAGGCACCATCATTTCTCTAAATTCCAAGGAGACACTGTTCTAAGAAGGGCTGCCATTTTGTGAACTGCCCCACCCCACTGTTGATGATCTCCTGTGAGGTCCTGCTACCAGAGTCCCATGCCAAGCTACAAGACACTCTTCTTGTCATGAAAACCTCTATCTTCCACAGCATGATACATGGAATGCTCATATGGCCAACTCGTGGACACCACTCAAGTAGTGTGCATTATTCTGGCAGGTTTTTCCCTTTCTAAATGAAAGTTGTCAGAAGGTTATAAGACCGGCCAGGCCCATGGTTGGGGCATAAAGACCTGGACATTTTATGTTCCCATCTAGAAAACAACGAACAGTGTTGGAAGTGGGGGCATCCCTCCCGAGATCCTGGGCTGAACCTCCATCCCAGCTGAGGGAAGGATGCTGGGAGGAAATCAGGACCACTTTCCTTTTGAGTGAGTGATGGGGAGACATTTTTCCTGTTGGGGGCTGAGATCAGGAAAGGGGGATAAGCAGATAGGCTAACTCACAAAGTCCAAGTCTGTTACCAATGGGCTTAGTTTAAGGATTCAGAAGTAGTACACAGAGCTCTCCAGACATGCGGGGCAGAACATGAAGGCAATCCACAGGCCTGAGGACTGGTGGGGTCACCAGGTGGTAGAAGAAGGGTGGAAATGTTAGGTGGCTGGGACTGTGAATACCAGGAGCAAGCCCTTCATCCAGAGCAGCAGGAATTATAGCTCTGTTGAGGGACCTATGGCCTCTGTGCCCAATGCACCTTGCTTCTCAGAGCAAAGAAAACAAAATGTGGCCAAAATAGAGAGTTAAGGGTATTCTCTCTTTTCCTGCTAGAATCCTAGTCTGCTGTGTCACGAAGAGTGGGTGGTTTGGGCAGTACCAGGACCAGACCCTTGGCATGGCTTTTGGCCAGGAAGCAGGGTGGTTTCTATAAGGGGCTCCCTGGGCAGCAGATATCAATAAATGGGAATAAATTCTGAAGAGGAAGAAGATGGTTTGTGAGCACTAACAAGAGCTCCTTTGAGAATTCCCAGAAATACTTAAGGGGTGTGTTAGTCAATTTGGCTACTGTAACAAGATTTCACAGACTGGGTGGCTTAAATAATAAACATTTCTCACAGTTCTAGAGCTGGGAAATCCAAGATCAAGGTATTGGTGGATTTGGTTCCTATTGAGGGTCCTGTTCCTGGTTTGCAGATAGCCACCATCTTGCTGTGTCCTTACATGGTGGATAAAGAGAGAGAGGGTTCTGTTCCCTCCCTCTTTCTATAAAGGCACTAATTTCATCATAGGGCTCCACTCACATGACCTCATCTAAACCTAATTACCTCCCAAAGGACCCACTTCTAAGTATCATCCCACTGGGAGGTAGAGGTTAAACATGATTTAGGGACATAAACATTCAGGAGCCTAAGTGCAAGTAGGGGCAAGAACTGGGCCTCTGGCTTATTAATATTCTTAGGACCCTGTATCTATAAGCAAATGAGTCCCTGAACCCACAGATTACAAGGTGATATGAAGTCTGTGAGGAGGCAGTGTTAGGAGTGCAAAGCTGCCTTTGTCCGCCCCCCACCACATCAGGCCCTGGAACAAACACACAGCCAGTCTCAGGATGTTGGAGTTTTCTAGATTTCTAGCCCCTACTGTTTCTTGCACTAAATGGTTAAAGACAGTGACTTTGCTTCATGCCAGTCTAGTGAAACCAGTGCTTCAGTGCCCGAAACCCCTTCCTGGTACAGCTTTTTGTCAGTGGATACCACAGGAGAATGAATGATTTTTGGAAAATGTAAGCGAAGTAGAAGCCAGTGCTGTGGTAGCTTGCACACAGTGGCCCCGATCTGATGGCTTCTCTTGTTGACACGGGGTGGATCCCAGTCCTGTAGCTGCCTCAGCTCCTGCCAGCTTTCTTCCTTTAGTGGGGTCAAGTGTGTGTGAAGCTCCTGGGGAGAGGCACCAGCTTCCCTTGCAGGTCACTCATGGTACCCAGGTTGGAGGTGGCCAGAGACAGATGATGGGGGTAGCAGTTTGCCCTTGTTCTTGCCCATGTCCCATTTTCCCTCCTGACTGTTAGCCTGGGTGACAGCAAGCTCAATACCTGATGCTTAGAGCCCTCCACCAGCCCCCAACCCCCACCCCAGGCAGTGGGTCCCATCCTACGAAAACCCTGTTATTCTATACCTTGGCTGTGATTCTTCAAGTCAACCCTGGCTGGTGTGGAGACACACCACACCCCTGAAAGAAAGAGAATTTAGAAGCCAGGAGAGTGGATGGTAGGTGGGCAGAAATATGCAAAAACACAGCATCCCCTAAGTAGTAAAATTACTTTGCATTTGTGACTGCAATCCAAAGGTGAATGCAGTTTTTTGGAGGTGACTTTTTAAAAATATTTTATTTTATTTTTTTTTTTTTCGTAATCTTAATACCCAACATGGGGCTTGAACTCACAACCCTGAGATCAAGAGTTGCATGCTCCACTGAACTGAGCCAGCCAGGCACGCCTGGAGACTTTTTTCTTTAGCTTTATTGAGGTTTAACTGACAAATAATTGTTTATATTTAAGGTGCACGACCCAATGTTTTCTAAAATGATTATCAATACTGTATTGCATACTTGAATGCACTTTAAAAAATCCAACCCACAGTAAAAACAGCTTTTGTTCCTCTAAGATGTGCTTGGGATTGTTTAGGGGACCTTGAGCTTCCTTGGTGATGTCAAGTCTTAGAGTCCTAGGGGGCTATTGCCACAGCTCAGCAGACAGCTTGGGGGACACGGGCTTAGGTCAGGCAAGCACTTGTTGATTCTAATCCTTCTCTGTTCTTCCTCATTTTAAGACCTTAAACATGTCACATCCCTAATTTTAGGTCTCAGTTTCCCCATCTGCACAATGGCTTGTTTGGATACATTGATGACTTCAAACATTTTTACTTTATTTTTTCACTTTTTATCTTAAAATTTTTTTTCTAAGTAAACTCTACACCAAACATGAGGCTGGAACTCATGACCCTGAGATCAAGAGTCACATGCTCTACCAGCTGAGCAGCCAGGCACCCCTCAAACATTTTTTTTAAAGATTTTATTTGTTTATTTATTTGTTAGAGAGAGAGAGAGAGAGAGAGCACAGGCAGACAGAGTGGCAGGCAGAGGCAGAGGGAGAAGCAGGCTCCCTGCCGAGCAAGGAGCCCGATGTGAGACTCGATCCCAGGATGCTGGGATCATGACCTGAGCCGAAGGCAGCTGCTTAACCAACTGAGCCACCCAGGTGTCCCCCCTCAAACATTTTTATACTAAGAAATTTGTTTTGCATCAACACCCAACACAAGTACACATACAAATCAGTATAAAGTGTAACAAAAGTTTCATGAATCAATACTTAGATTACTACTTAAGATACTACTATACTCCCAAGGTTTGTGTCCCTAAAACTCGTATGTTGAAACCTAACTTCCAAGGTGATGGTATCAAGAGATGAGGCCTTTGGGAGGTGATGAGTTTGTGAGGGTGGAGCCCTCATGAATGGGACTGGAGTCCTTATAAAAGAGACCCCAGAGAGGTACCCTGCCTCTTCCATCATGAGAAGACACGGTGAAAAGATGGCTGTCTATGAATCAGGAAGTAGACTCTCACCAGACATTAAGTCTGCTGGTGCCTTGATCTTGGCCTTCCTAGCCTTCAGAACTGGAAGGAGGAAATGTTTGCTGAAATTGGTACTGAGAAGTGGGGCGTTGCTGTAACAAATCTCTAAACATGTGGGAGCAACTCTGGAACAGTAGAGGCTGGAGCCTTCATTGCTGTGCATGGGCCTTTAGCAAGAGCTCAGGAAGGAAAGAGGGGAGCTAGAGACAAAGCCTCAGTCTTCTGGATGGAAAAGGTCACTGATGTGATCTCACATGGAAATAAGGACATGTTATTGGCAATTGGAGGGGAGGCAATTCTTGTTATACAGTGGCAATGAACTTTGCTGAACTGTGTTCATGTTTTCATGTTTTATGGAAGGCTGAACTTGCAAGGAATGAAATAGAATATTACCTGAAGAGATTTCTAGCAAAGCGTTGAAGGTGAGGCTTAGTTCCTCCTGACAGCTGATAGTGGAATGTGAGAAGCAAGAAGTGACTTAAAGATGGGACTGTTCAGCAAAAAGGAAACAACTCAAAGACTAGGAGAATTCCTAGCCCACCCATATTGGGAAAAATGAGAACCCTAAGGGTATAGCCAAGCAACTCTTTGATATGGAGAATAACATGGATGTAAACTACAGACCGTCAACAAAGGTTAGGCACAGAGGTGGGATGACACCAGCAGAAACACTGCCACTTGGGACTAAAGGAGACAGAGAAAGTGAAGTCAAAATGAAGGAAGAATGTTGGACTTCCTTGACCCTATAGGACTGGCGGGTAATGCTATTCAGCTGCAAACATGACTTTTTCCTGAAGGCTCAGGGTGCCTGCATCAGGCCATGGCTGTCCCCATCTAGGTTTCAAAGGACAGGGCGGCCACATGGAGCCATGGGCTTGGGAGTCCAGCCAATGATAACCTCGGGGTACCAGCAGAGAGCCAGCTCAGGGGCAGGGCCTAACCAGAGGGCCACCATGGGCCATTCCAAGGAGCTGGAGGATACGGTTGCCAGCCCAGTGGGCCTGAAAGAGCATCAAGCCAAAGGGGATTATTCTGGATCCCTAAGGTTTAATGTCTGCCTTGTTGGTTTGAGACTTAACTTGGGACCCATTTACCGCTTCCTTATTTCCTATTTCTCCCTTTTGGAAGGGGACTATCTATCCTATGCCTGTCCCACCACTGTAACTTGTTCGCTTTCGTGGGTTCATAGCTGGAGAGGAATCGGCCTCAGGATGAACCAGACCCTGGGTCTTGCTCATTGGTGATCTAGATGAGGTGTAGATAAGCCTTTGGCCTTAGGATTTAGAGCTCTGGCCAGAACCAGTTAAAACTTTTGGGACTATTGGGTGGGATGAATGTATTTTGCATGTGAGAAGGACATGAATTTGAGGAGCCAGGGGCAGGATGCTTAGACTGAATATGCCAGAATTCATATGTTGAAATCCTAACTGAGAGTTTGGGAGGTGATGAGGTCATCAGGGTGGAGCCCTCATGAATGGGATTGGTGCCGTCATAAAAGAGACCCAGAGAGCTGCCTCAGTCTTTCTGCCATGTGAGGACACAGTGAGAAGATGGCCATCTATGAACCTTACCAGACAGCAAATCTGTTGCTGCCTTGATCTTAGATTTCCCAGCTTCCAGAATTGTGAGACATAAATGTTGTTTAAGCCACCCAGTGTATAGTTTTAGTTGTTATTATCATAGCCCACAAGGACTAAGATGATACACTTGAATATTTTCCGTTATGTTCTTTTTATTCTGTTTCATGTTTCCAAATATGCTGATTGAGGCTTTCAAACTTGATTTTAGGACAACTGCATGTGGGTCATGAGTTGTAGTTTGAACAACAAACTCTAGATGCTTCTAGTGAGTTCAGCTAGCCCCCAAGCTCTAGGACAACATGGAGGGGGGAGGGGTTTGGAGTCCTATGTTGGTAGCCTACCTCTAAAGTGGCTTCCTCTGAGTGTGGACCCCTGGAGGGGGCTGTGTTTTTCCCTCTGCTGGAAAGGCAAAGACATTCAGTCCCTGCCCTCCTACAAGAGGAAAAAGCCTAAGACCCTGAAGATAGGACCCTGTGGCTTGTCCTTTCTGCCATTGCATCTAGGACTATAGAGCCCAGGAGAGCAGGACTACTCAGAGAGGGCATTGACAGTGCTCACTTTTGGCCATTGTCTACAACTGCTGGGACAAGGCAGGGAATGGCAGCAAGGGGCATGAGCTGCTCCAAGGGGCCCTGGGGACAGAGCATCACTCTGACCTAGATAAAGGGCTAGACACTGGGCTGGGTGGTTCAAAGTCCTTCTGGCTGAGAACCTGACTTGGGTCTTCCTGACCAGGGAGGCAGGCAGGCAATTACAGAGGATTCAATCAGTTAAATAGCCAGCAAGTTCTGACCAATATCCGTGCAGCCTGGGCAACATGAGCGTCACTTTACATGTGACCCTGGCCAGATCATGGTCCCAGTTATTCCATGAAACACTAATCTTAGTGTTGCTGTGAAGGTGTTTTGTAGTAGTAGGCAACATCTACAATCAGTTGACTTCAAGAAGACTACTGATTCTTGATAACATGGGTGGGCCTCGTACAATCAGTGAAAGGGCTTCCGAGGTTTCCCAAAGAAGACATCCTGCCTCCAGATGACACCAGCAAGCCCTGACTGAGTTTCCAGCCTGCTGGCCTGCCCTATAGACTTGGGACTTGCCAGGCCCCACAATTTTGGGGACCAGCTCCCTAAAATCTATCCATCTCTCTCTCTATTCATCCATTCATCTATCCATCCATCCACCCCGCCCCCATCCATCTATCTAGGTCCATCTGTCTATCTCATCTCTTGGCTCTGCTTCTGTGGAGAACCTGACTGAGCCAGGTTGGCACTCTGTGGGCACACCCAGGACATGGACCAACTATAGCTTCACAGCAAATGGAGGTTTTAACAATGATGGTTCTGACCAGAATTAGTGGTTAACATTTACCTGTGCTGTTCTGACCATGCAGCTCTCTTCCCGGCAGCCCAGTGGTAGCTGGAGAAGGTGGCAGATGAGGCTTGGGGGTAGACTGAGGGCTTCTCCTCTCCAGAGTAGGGGCTCTTCCACCTGACGTTTCCATGGGAGAAAAGGACCCTGAAATGGCAACAAGGGACATTCAGGACTGGGAGACACCAATGAGCTCACCTCTTTTTTCCAAAGTGTGGCCTCTCTGCAGGGTTGCTGGTAGTGATCAGAATCGGAAATGAGATGACCAGAGGGAAAGTGCCTCCCCGCTGGGGGGCCCAGGGTTGCACTGACTTCTGTGGACCCGACACTTCCCCTTTTGTGGGCCCCTTCTTCACTAACAAAATACATAACAACTATAGTTTATGACTCTTGCTATAAAGATGAGGATGTCAATTCATATGAATGCCTATGAATCCACATGATAGTACCTATTAAAATATTTTCTTCTGTCTAAAAGTTCATTGTCTCCCTTCTGATTTGAAAAGAAATTGAAATATTTTCAGGAGCTGCTCAATGTATCATGGCCCTAGTACATCGTGTGCCTAATGGAGATGTCTGCCCGAGACCCCTGCCAGACTTAGGAGGCACTTGGAGAATGTCCAGGCCGTGGAGGAGCAAGCTTCTCCCCTGTAAGAGCTGAGTCGGCTCAGAGAATAAGGTGGACAGCTGCTTTTTGTCTTTGTCATTAAGAAGTCTATTGAGTCCTATGGGAAAAGATACAATCTCACAATTTAGATGACCAATTCTGTTGGAAAAAGCAAGGTCCCTGAGAAAAATCAGCAGTGCTTTTCTTATGAAGTCATAATTGTCACCAGACCCTATCAAAACCTATTATAAGCTGCACACGGGGCTCAGTGCCATACTTTCAACTTCACATGAACCCCATCTTCGAGACCAGAAGTTTGGGGTGCCAGGCTGGTGGGGATTAGGGGGCCAGAAGGAGCAAAGGGCATAAAGCAGAAGGGACAAGTGGGGGAAAGGGACTGGGGAAGACACCTTCAGGGCTTCCCCGTTTGCTTATGATTTGCCCTTCTGGAACCACCTTCCATGACAGCTTGACAGCTTCATGAACTTGGAACCATAGCACAGAACCCAATGCAAAACTTAACATTTTCATGAATGCTTTCAGGAAAAGAGCCTGCGCTTGCCTCTGATTTTCCTCTCGGTGACTTCCCAGGCCAACAACAGAGGCCATTCAGCAAGAACACATGTTATAAGTTTCCTGCTCCTGAACTGAATGAGGACGATCCACCTGGGAGTCTCGGGAAATCTCCACCAAGGGAGTGAGCCAGAGCAGCGCTTGGTTCCCTGAGAGAAAACTGCTTTCTGGCTTTAGGGTGAAGAGGCCCCAGGGCTGGCAGCTCCATCTGGTGGGCCCAGAGGTGTGGAGGGCCTGGAAGCAAGGAAAGACTGCTGTTATCAGCTGCGTGCTTTGTACAAGGACAAGGCGCTCCCAGGGGCCAAGTCCAGATAAGGAGCCGGGCAGTGTGACTCCAGACAGTCCTGACTTGGTCACTTACTGAACGGCCATGAACGGGTTACAGTGCCCCCGGAGTTGCCTTTTCCTTGCACAGCACGGCTGCACAGCTCCTGTGTACCAGAGCTCTCCAACGTACTCTATGGAAACCTGGCAGCGAGGGGAAGCTTTGCCCGGGCCGGGCGCACAGACGAGGAAGCGGGCTCCGAGAGCCTTCGCAAGGGCTGGAAGGCAGAGTTGCAGATGTCCACGTGCACGGAACTGGCAGGAAGTCTGCCGGTTCTCCGGTTCGCCCTTCCCTCCGCTGCGCTGGACCCGCAGCTGACCCTCCCATTGTCCCGCCCCCACTCTTAAAAATTGTACTTAATAGGGATGTGTGTGTGATAAAATCTGTCAGTGACATTTAAAAAAATATTGTTTTTATGTATCTGAGAGAGAGAGAGAGAGAGCTCATGTGCAGGGGGAGAAACAGAGGGAGAAGCAGAGGGAGAAACAGACTCCCCGCTGAGCAGAGGCCTGACTCTAATTAATTAATCCACTAATTCCAGAACATTTTCATCACCCCACCCTCCAAAACCCACCTACCATCAACCAGTCACTCCATTCTTCCCCTCCCCACCAGCCACTGGCAACCACCAGCCTGTTTTCCATCTGTAGGAATCGGCCTCTTCTGGACTTGATGCACGAATGCAATCATGCAGCGTGTCGCCTTTTGGGACTGGCTTCTTCACCCTAGCACGAGGTTTTCGCACTGTGGCGGGGATCCGCACTTCGTTATCTTTCAGGGCTGAGTAGTATAACGTTACGGATGGACTGCAGTTTATCTGCCCGCCAGTCGATGAACATTTGGGTTGTTTCCACATTTGGGGATTATGAATAATGCTGCTATGAGCCTTCATTGTCTGAGCGCCAGTTCTCCTGGGTAGGTACCCCAGGAGCGGAAATGCCAGGGCACATGGAAATTGTATGTTTAACTTTTTGAAGAACCACCAAAGTGTTTTCTGCAGAGGCTGCCCCATTTTCCAGTCCCACCAGCAGTGCACAGGGGCTCCAGTTTCTCCACAGCCTCCCTAACACTTGTTCTTTCCTGTTATTTGTTTTTTTTTTTTAAATCTTAGTGGCACGAGGTGGTATCTATTGCACTTTTTGATTTGCTTTTCTTCAATGGCTAGTGGTGTTGAGCAACTTTTCACGTGTTTGTTGGCCCTGCCTCCACCCCTCTGGCAGCCTCCCATGCCCCAGTGCTTGCCCCTCTGCTTGTCTGTTTGCACTCTGGGATCCAGCCACACAGGCCTCCCTCCTTCTCCCATGCCTCAGAGCCTGTACACACACAGTCCTCTCTGCTGGCCACTGCTCTCTTCCCCTGGTTCCCCATCCCTGTGGGTTACCTCCTTGTTCTCCGTCTGTCTGTCTTGCCCACGAGACTAGGCTGACCCCTATCTGCACTGCCCCTCCCACACCTCATCTGAGTGATGGGCCCCCTGCTCCTTAGATTTTTCTGATGGCATGTTCACTGCTATAGCTCCAGCTTCTAGCTGAGTGCTGGACAAACACCACGTTGGGTCCAAAGCAGTAGACAGAAGGCTGGACCAAAGGACTGAAAGATGTATAGGTTTCCTGCCAATTCCATCTGGGGCTGTTCCTGCCCTGAGCTCCCAGTCCTAGGGCGGCAGCGCAGACCAGGCATCCCCAAACCTCTCCCACTGACATCTTTGGAGCTGCCCATTGTCAGCTGTGGTTTGTTCTGACTCATGCCCTCGAGGCACATGTCTGTGGTCAGTAGGACTTCTGCATTTCAATCAGCAGCCCCGGTGTCCCTGATGCTCAGCCTGGCTTGGACACTCTGCACGAGCTGCTCGAGGGCCCTCTCCACTGCCCCAGACTTTGGTTCTAGGATTCTAGAATGTCTTTCTGTCACAGTCTTTGCTGGGTGAGTTCCAAGAACTTCCATGAAGGAAGGCCAGCTCCTTTTCTATTTCCTGAACACCAACTCTGGGCCAAGACCTAGGCTAGTTGATTGATGACCTACAGTTGATTCTAGTCTTCTAGGGTGGACTGATTTTGCCACCTGCAGCACTTCCCCTCTAAGCCACACACACTCTGTGACTAAGGTGCCAACTGAGGGTATTGAGAAGGCAGGGGGGAAAGGAAAAAACCCTTCCCAATGGGCACCTTGGCGAAGCCAGAGGCGGGGGCAGGCAATGCTGGGCTTTGAACAATACACTGGAAGTATACTGGGGAGGCTGTGGCAGCTTATGGTCGTGTGTCAAGGAAGACAAGGGCAGGAGGTGCAGGAGAAGCACCATGGAGGGAAAAGGAAGGTTCCAGATTATGAAGTGAGAGAAGTGGTAATGGCCATATCTTGGAGGACTGGAGTATCAGGGGGGCAGGGTGACAGGGGTTGAGGTGGGGAATAGTGGTAGGGCAGCTTTGAAGCCTGATACAGATCCTATTGTCCCTGGGGACCACAACAGGCCCAGGATCATGGGCTACTGGTAAAAGTCTCTTCAATAAATGGTACTGGGGAAACTGGAGAGCTACCTGCAAAAGAATGAAATTGGCCCACTTTCTAACACCATGCACAAAAATAAACTCAAAATGGATTAAAGACCTAAATGTGAGACCTGAAACCATAGAAATCCTAAAAGAAAACATAAGTGGTAATTTCTTGGACACTGGCCTTAACATTTTTCTTGATACGTCTCCTAAGGCAAGGGAAACAAAAGCAAAAATAAACTATTGGGACTATATCAAAATAAAAAGCTTTTTCACAGTGAAGGAAATTATCAACAAAATGAAAAGGCAGAAGATATTCACAAATAACATATCCAATAAGAGGCTAATATTCAAAATATATAAAAGAACTTATATAATTCAACACCAAAAATACCCCAAATAATCTGATTAAAAGTGAGCAGAGGACCCAAAGAGACACTTTTCCAAAGAAGACATAATGGCCAATGGACACATGAAAAGATGCTCAACATCACTCATCATCAGGGAAATGCCAATCAAAATCACAAGGTATCACTTCACATTAGTCAAGAAGGACTAGTACCCAAAAGGCAAGAAATAACAAAGGTTGGCAAGGATGTAGAGAAAAAGGAACCCTCACATATTGTTGGCAGGAATGCAAATTGCTGCAGCCACTCTGGAAAACAGTACGGATGTTCCTCAAAAAATTAAAAATAAAAATACCATATGATCCAGTAATTCCACTACTGGATATTTACACAAAGAAAACCAAAACACCAATTCAAAATGATATATACTTATTTACAATGGCCAAGACAATGGGCAGCAACCCAAGTGTCCATCCATAGATGAGTGGATAGGGAAGATGAGACATTTACATGTAATGGAACATTACTCAGCCATAAAGAAGAATGAGATCTTGCCATTGGCAACAACATGTATGGATCTTGAGAGTGTAATGCTAAGTGAAATAAGTCAGGCAGAGAAAGATTAATTTCATATGATTTCACTTACAGTGGACAAGGCAAATCAGCAAATAAACAACAACAACAAAAAACCAGAAGCAGACTCATAAATATAGAGAACAAACTGGTGGTCACCAGAGGGGTGGCAGAGGGGGATGGGCGAAATAGGTAAAGAAAATGAAGAGGTACAAAATTCTAGTTATAGGATAAATAAGTCAGGGAGATGAAAAGCACAGTACGGGGAATGTAGTCAATGATACTGGATAACCCTGTATGGTGACAGAGGATGACTACATTTATTGTGGTGAGCACTGAGTGAAGTATAGACTTGTGAAATCACCATGTTGTACACCTGAAACTGAAATAATATGTATGTTAGCTATACTTCAATAATAAAAATTAAAACTAAAAAATAAGCATCTGTTTTAAAACAACAGCTTAGGGAGCTAGAGACTACAGCCCCAGGGAGGATAGAAAGGGATAGAAGACCTCCCTGCCCTGAACTTGAGTCTCTCCCCATTAGGTTGCCCCTCATTGACGAGTATGCCCCCAAAGGACATCCCCTCCCCATATGGGATGGTCTTAATGACTTCAGGTCTGAGCTGGGGTTTCCAGCAAGCCTGTTCCTAACCTGCAGGCTTTCTGTTTAGAGCAGGGAAGAGGCTTTTGCTAGACTGTGTGACCAGAGGAGGAACTAGCACAACCTCAAGGCACTTAGGAATGGCAGGGCTCTGGATTCCCAGACTGTCTCTACCCCTTGCACTTCCTTGGGCAAGCCATCCCCCCTCTCTAAGTCTCAGGTGCTCCTCCATGAAATGAGAGTACAATTAGTACCTGCCTTAGGATTTCAATGACCTTAAACATGAGGCTGTACAGAAAGCCTGGGCACTCTCCTGTTCTTCATGGCAGAGGAGAAACCTTACTAGACCTACTAACTCAATGGCGAAAGCTGAAGTGCTAAGCTTCAGCCATGCCCTCGGGGCAAAGAATTCCACCAAGATGAACCTCGAGGAAAGGCTGAAGAGAACACAGAGGCAGGGCTGCCAGGACAGTGGGAGGAAGAGAAGCAGCTTTCACAGAGCCATTGTTAGCTGATGCCAGAGAGGCAGCCAGAAGACCAGAGGACACCAAAGAGAGCTTCATCATTTGGGACAGAAGACAGGGGAGGGACAGAAGAAGGAGACCCCTGGGGGAGTGACAGGCTGATAGTGGGTTGGGGGTCATTTGCACAAATCTGGATTCCCTCTGAGGAGTAACTTGCCCCTGCCTGGCCTTGGCCTGCTCTCAAGAGCCTTGAAGCTGCTAGACACTGTTCCCTCCTCTTGATGGAAAGTCAAAGTATGGGTTCAAACCCAAGGGTGTGGCCACTCTGGGCTGGGAGGAGCAGGGGAATGCAAAGACAGGTATCCCCAGGGAGAAAGGCAGAGTTGGGCTAAACCCTGGACCTCCAGGTCTGGGCTCCAACAGACACATTGCCCCCACCTAGCTCACCTCATTGAGGTCAGAATGTTAGCCCAAGGGCAGCTGCAGCAGGTGGAGATATGGGGAGACAGCTGTGGGACTTGGGTCAAGGCCACCTCCCCTCTCCTCATAGGCAGACCACCATTCAGTGGCACATTCTGCCCTTCTTGGTCTCTGATTTATGACTCATGCTCAGGTCCACCAGCAGGTACTAGGCCCTTGCCTGCAGGCCCCCTGAACAGTGAATGCCTCCTAACTACATGTGAACCAAGTCATCTCCTGTCAGGATCCTCCACTGTTGCCTTGACCCTGGGAAGAATCTCGGTTCCAGCTCCCAAATCCAGCCTTGGGATCCTTCCCCCATGGCATGCCACTAAGAACTTCTGTAGGAGTCACTTCCAACAGGCCCTGTCTCCTGGACACAGGGGCACCCGTTCTTCCTCCTATTCCTGTAGGGGCTACCTTCTTGCTGAGCCTCATAGTCCCCCCGGCTGTGCCCTCCACCTGCTGACCTTTTGCTCCCTACCCTTCCTTGCTGTGGTGCCCTCACCTCCTCTCCCAGGTCTGGCTTAAAATCTGGGCCCAAAGCCAACAGCTGCTTCCCTGGGCTGGTGCAGAGGGGCTATGGATACGATGGTTAATGTTTTGTGTCAGCCTGGCTAGGCCGTGGTGCCGAGCTGTTGGATCAAAGACCAGTCTAGATGTTGCCGTGAAGGCATTTCTCAGAGGTAACATTTACATCAGTAGACTTTGAGTAAAGCAGATGACCTTGTCTATGTGAGTGGACCTCATCCAATCAGTTGGTGGTCCTGAGAGCAAAGACCGGGGTTCCCCAAAGAAAAGATTCTGAGCCCAGACTGCAGCATAGAAACCCTGCCTGAGATGCCAGCCTTCAAATCAAGAGTGCGGGCCTGCCCTACTGATTGCAGACTTGCCAGCCCCCGTCATCACGCAAGCCAAGTCCTTAAAATAAATCTCCCTCTGCCTCTCGGTCTCTCTGTCTCTGTGTCTTTCTCTCTCCCCTGACTCACACAGCGGACACATGAGTGAAGTGTGTTGGCTGGGCTGGTGTGTGCCAGGCATCAGCACGTGTGGGGAATGTGAACACTCTCGGGGAGCCCAGTCTGCACCCAGGGCCCTCCCCACCCCACCCCACCCCACATGGACTCCAGCCTGTTTCCCACATGGCTGGTACAGATGCCACTGGCCAGTGAGAGGGAGGGCTGGCTTCTGCTCCAGCTCACCCAGCAGCTGGGTGACCTTGGGTAAGGTCCCCCCCCACCCCCGGGCCAAAGTGCCCCTATTCACAGCAGCAGCGCCAAACAGCAGGAATTGTTTGTAAATGTTTTACAGTAGCAGACTGGTCTGTGCCAAAGGGAATCTATATAGTAGGTCAACTTCACAAGCTGTCCAAGTAGGGCCTCTCCGGCTTCCCTGGAGGGGAGCTATCCCCCGTGCCTCAGTCCTGCCTGAACCTTGGACCTGGACCCCCAGAGTCTTCATGCTCTGGGCTGCTCCAACGTGTGTAGACTCTACTTCTCACGCTTTCGGGTGGAATCCATTTCCTTGGTGTCCTGCCGAGCTCAGCGAGCTCAGCGTGCCTCTGGGCTGGTGGAGGGAATCTCATTAGGGCTAGTGACTCAGAAAAGTCTAAAAGCTACAGACAACAGCTCCTTTCAGAGTTCCCTCTGAACCCCAGGGTCTCACCATGTGATGGATGACTTTTAGAGGACAAGAGACAAGAGCAATCACATACCAGGCAGAAAAATGTGGCCTTATCTTCTAGGAGAAGTGGCAGCCGGAGCCCTGCTCTGAGTTCTCACACTCAGGCCCCACTCTGCGCTGAGTTGTCTGAGAAAAGCAGCCCTGGGCTAAGGCGGCCCCACTCCACTGACAGGCCCAACTGAAGGCCCACCCAGCAGCTCCCCGAGAGGCCTTCCTGCCCCCAGGACTGGTGTGGCCTGGAAGATTGACACTGTTCCTTTGCTAGGTAGCCTGTCAGCTCTCCCGGGGACTGACACAGGTAAGTCTCAGAAGGCAAGGCCCAAAAGGCAAGGCCAGCTGACCTAAGAGTTCAGACGGATGGCAGGCCTCCTTCCCCCTCCACCTCCGAGTAGATGAAAGCGCTTCCCAGGATGTGTCTGGACAACAAAATAGGAACAGGTAAACTTAGTTAAAACATGATTCTTACCTGGGATTCATTCAAGGTGCTACTGTGCTGGGTATTATTCCTGTATCACAAGAATAGCCTCCCTCCATGTGCCCCGCTGCCCTCTCTGCCCCTGCAGGAGCCTCCGAAGGCTGAGGAATGAAGGCCAGTTGAAAAGCTGTGAATCATGTAATCAAAATTTCAAAAGAGCAGGAGATGAGGTGCTTAAGAGCCTACTCCAAAGGTCCCGGGAAATCTTCTGTGGCTTTGCTCTCCCTGACCAGTGGGCTACACCACCAGATGTCAGTGGTTTTTACAGGTATGCTCCAAGATGGAACCAACGGGCATCAGAGGTATTGTTTTCAAGCCCAAGGGGATAAAAAGGCAGCCCAGGAGACCTTGCCACCTGCTATTCGTGGCTCGTTTCTCCTCTGCCGGAGACACCCAGGACATCAGTAGCCTATGGACACTATGGCTATATATGTGACTCTCAAAGGCAGGGCTTGGTCCCCCCTTCTGGATACTTCCTGCTACACACTGGGCAGCTGGTCTCAGGCAACGTGGACACCAGTAGGGGCAGGCAAGTGTCCCTGGACAACATCTCTCTCCTACCGCAACAACTTGGGCCGGAACCAGGGTAAAGTGAAGTAGGTATCAGGTGTTGGTAAGAGATGGGAGCACTGGCCGCTGCCAGCTATCATCAGTGAGCCAGTGTGACACTTGACCTATCCTTTGTCTTACTGGGAACTGCCACTGCTACAGCTACCTTCTTGTGAGGTGGCCTGGGATCAGGGACCCTGCACCCAAATCAAACCTCCCTGGTCTGCTGGAATTTCTTTAGATTCACTTTGCTCCCAAAGGCCCAGGAGGGGCTCATCCTCCTTCTACCTCCTCCTTCTCAGCACCTCCCACTCCAGGTCAAGGGTACTACTCTGCCCAAAGTGTTCTGGCCCATTGAGTGCTTATCCAGCATGCATGATTGAACTCTGACCCTCACAACTGTCCTGGAGAAAGGGTATCATCCCCTTTGAGGAGGAGGAAGCTGAGCCCAGAGAGAAGGGCCACTTCAATACCACAGACAGCCTTGTCTGTCAAAAGCTCGTCAGCTACCCCACCTCACCAGCCCAGGCCTGACAGAGAATTTGAAGCTAAGCATCCCCAGCTGGGACTGGTTCCAGGCCAGGTTGCTTTCCACTCCCTGGGACACTATATGGCTACGCTGTGATTGTGATGCCTCCTTTGCAGACTTGGTGAGCCGCCTTGCAGCAACCACCAGGCCAGCGTCTTTTTTGTCTGCTCAGGCTGCCACAGTGGCTTAAACAATAGACATTTATTTATCCCAGTTTTGGGGGCTGAAAGTCCAAGATCAAGGGGCTAGGAGATCTGGTTCCCAGGAAGGGCCCACTGCCTGACTTGTAATAGCTAACTTCTTGCTGGGTGCTCACATGGCCTTTCCTTGGTGCATGCTCATGGGGAGAGAGGGAGAGAGGAAGCTATGGTGTCTTCCATCCTGGGAACCTACCTTCATGACCTCCAAATACCATCACACTGGGGAGTAGGGCTTCAATATAAATGTGTAAGGACACAAATATTCAGCCCATATCAGCCAGAGAGAGTGGACACAAAGGTTAAGTTGCTACTCATAACCCCAGCAAATTTCGTGCCCTCAGACATGAATTACCCAAGGCCTCTGTCAAGCAGAAGGGGATGGAACAGCTCAGGCAGAAGGATCCTCTGAGATGTCCACACCTGATGTGCCTTTCTGTGCCTGTCCTGGAGCTGGGCAGGCTTGTTTTTATTAATCTAATTACTGTTGATTGACAGGCTTCCTACGCCGACCTCCCCTTCCAAAGTGGTTAAATATGAAGCTGGGGGCTCACTGGCAGTGAGTAGGCCTCACAGGGGATGGAGCCAGTCATGCTGCCTCAGCCTTGAGTGAAAGGCAAAGGGGCTCCACCCAAAGAAGGTGCTGGAGGAGTGCCTTGGTGTGCCACCTGGCAGGGGCTGGACCCTTGAATGGTCCACAGGCTCGGAGTCTCAGGAGTAGCATGGTCCACTGCACGACTTTCTCAGGGCTGGTGCAACATTTCGATAAACTGTGTGACCTAGAAGAACAGAAATGTATTATGTCATAGTTCTGAAGGCCAGAAGTCCAAAATCCAGGTGTCGGCATAGCTGCACTCTCTCCAAAGCCTCTAGAGGAGGGTCATGTGTCTTTCAGTATCTGGTGGTGGGTACATCACCCCAAACTCGGCCTCCTACTTCACATGGCCTTCTCTTCGGCTCTATGACCTCCTCTTCTTCTGTCTCTTATAAGGACACTTGTCAGTGGATTTGGGCTCTACTGGGACGACCCATGATGATTTCATCTTGAGATCCTTAACTTGATGACCTCCAAAGACCCTTTTCCCAAACCAGGGCACATTCATAGGATCTGGAGATTAGGGTTTGGACATGTTCTTTCTGGGCCACCATTCACCTCACTACATCCATTCCCACCAATAGATCAAAGGTCATTGACTTCCTAGAAGTCTGGCTAGCAGAGCACAGAGGCCATTGACAAGACCAACTGCCACCTTCTCCTTTCAGAACTAGAGTAGCCTCACAGGAGGGGGTTTCCCTGCCTCGAGGTCCCCTGGCAAGTGAGGGACAGAGCAGGAATTTGTTGCCTAGCCCCTAGGCTTTCATTGCCTGGATAAGCCTACTGCACTCAGGGCTGGGTCAGGGCCCAGCCCAACTCATTTATATCTGCAAAGGGAACAAGCCTTCAGGGTCCCCATGCACAAAGCAGGACAAAGCTTTGGAGGTAGTGACTTCAATCCTACATGGCATCATGGCATTGGGAGGCCTTGCTCCCTGCAGGCCTCAGGTACCTCAGCTGGAAAAGGAGAGGGCCAGAGTAAGGAACTCAGGGTGTTCTCCTGGCTCAGGTACCCACAGCTGCCCAGGAAGCCACGTGGTTCATTGCATTCTGTATGGCTGGTGATGGCCAGGAGAAGGGCAGTGCTGGGTTGGACCAGACTCCAGCTGCTATGGTACCAAGAGCAACCACACTGGCAGTGTTCCTCTGCAATTGCAACAGGGGTGTCCTTGGTTGGCATGCAGGTGTGGGTCCCTAGGAATGGCCTGCACCTCTCACAGTAGGCCAAGCCAGAGCAGAATGCCTTTGCAGTGTGCAGCCTGGGGTAGGGACAGAACAAAGTTGCACTTCAGACACTCTGGAGGCCTGGGCATGGCTGCTACTTGATGCTCTCCCCACTCCTGAACCATTCCTGCTCTGTGGCTATCTAGTCCCTCTTGGTAGGCTTCCACGGAAAGGAACCTCAGTCTCAACATTCCTCCTTCCTAAAGCAGCCAATACTAACATGACTCTGATTTCTTGAAGGGTCTTCTTCCTTCTATTGCACCAGAATCTGCATATTAGCCACTTCTGCCATCCATCCCAGTCCTTAAGGAAACTGCTAGCCGCATCAGTAGATGCGCTCTCTCCCACTGGGCAAATGGTAGTTCTTCTATCCACCCTCCAGCCTTTCCTCCTTCAGATATGCTCTAGTTTGACAGGGTTCTTCCAAGTGTGAGGGCCAGAACTAGCCAGAATATCTGGATGGTGTCCAGCCAGAGCAGAGCAGGGGGAGAGCTGCACAGACCAGACACTGCCGAACAATTGGCATCTAGTATCTCAATGAATCCTCCTGACAGCACTTTCAGGTAGTTTCTATTATTGTACTCACTAAAAAATGAAGCAAACCATCTGAGTCCCAGAGGTGTTAAGTAACTTGTCCAAAGGCACAGAGATAAGTAGTAGTCAAAAGTCAAATCAGGCGATCCAGTTCCAGAGTCCATGCCTCATACATTAAACTGCAAAAGAGAGAAGCACGCTCATCTCCCTTGTTCTGAATGCATGGCCTCTGTTGATGCAGCCCAAGGCCCTGACTGCTTATCTGAGCCTGCCATAAAGGCACCAATTCATACCGACCAGTTGACTCTTCTTGCCCATCTTCATGTGTTGCCCTCTGTGTTCTCTGGGCCCCAGTTCAGAGTCTCAGTCTCACTGCCCAGGTTGCCTCCTCCAACTGAGCCATGCGCCAGCTTGCACAGGCCTCTCCTTCTCCCCTCCATGCCCCTGCCCGCCAATGTGATCAAGGAGGAGAGAGAAGTTAGAGCACAACAGACAGGCATGAGGCTGGCACACAGAGCTATGAGCTGGCAACTGGTAAATTGAGAGCAATTCCTGGAAATCAGGAAACAACTATTGAGGCCGAAGGCATCAAAATTAAATTGGCCTTTGAAACAAAAAGGTGCATCTCTGCAGGCATCAACTGTGATTCTGCAAGATTCTAAGATGAGCTCTAAATGAGATAAATTCTTCCAGCCCCGGTTGGGCTGGGTACACGGGGGCAGAGTGTTAAGTGATCTTGGGAGCCATTAGCATGATCTTATTTAAATTGCAAGCCATTGAGGAAAGCTGGGAGGGGAGCATCTGGGCCTCCAGTCTGACCTGTGGCATACCACAGGGGCGTGAACTGTGTCTTGTGAGAAACAGGAGGTAAGACACATAGCACGTTCAGTTGAGCCTGGGTCCAGAGGGCTTTCTCCCTCTTGAGGGTTCTTCCCACTTTAGGAGCCAAGAATCCTGAGGTTGGAGTAGCCCAGAAGTAGGTCATATCCCTACAATAGGATCATTTTTTTTAAAAAGATTTATTTATTTGAGAGAGAGTGGGGGAAGGGGCAGAAGCAAAGGGAGAGAGACACTCCTCAAGCAAACTCCCTGCTGAGGACGGAGCCTGACAGGGGCTTGATCTCAGGACCCTGAGATCATGACCTGAGCCGAAATCAAGTCAGGCCCTTAACCAACTGAGCCACCCAGGCTCCCCTCCAATAAGATCATCTTTAAGAAGCATGGATGAGTGTCAGTACCGATGGTGACATTCCTTGGGGACTCAAGTCAGAATATGCTCCATGAGCTTTGAGCACTCACAGATACAGTCACACGGCATGTTCAAGTTTTATATTCTTGGAACTGGAGTCCAAGTGAACAAATATCCCTCACCCCAGTGATGAACAAGGCTGTCCTATGGGGAAATGGAGAGGAAAGTCTCAGTGCCCACCTTTGGGGAGCTCAGAGATAAGGATATTCCTCCTTTTAACATAACATCCAGCTTGAGAGTGGGATCAGGAAGTTCAGAGGAAAATATGATTGTTTTCATTTAAAAACCTGGGAAAGCCTCCTGGAAGAGACAATAGGTTGACCTGGACCTGGGAGGGTAAGTAGTATTTCAATAGCCAGAGATGGTGATGAAGGTGTTTTGGGGGAGGGGAAAGCATGGGCAAAGGCATAGAAGGACATACTTGAAGAATGATGAGGGTCTTATTTGGCTAGAACCCTGTGTTCTGGGCTGACAGTGTGGGCTGAGATCAGGCCTGATTCTGCAGGTAATAGGAAGCCGTCAAAAGTCCAGATTAAGGGAAATAGCATGAGCAGATGTATATATAGCCTCATGTAGCTGTTCTCAGAGTGAGACCGTGGAACACCAGAGATCCCGAAGAATCTTTTAGGGGATCTGCAAGGTCAAAACTATTTTCACAGTAACACTCAAACATTCTTTGACTTTTCTACTGGATGGACATTTGCACTGGTAGTGCAAAAGCACTGGTCAATTATACTGCATTGTGTGTGTGTGTGTATATATACACACACATATATATATATACATATATGTACATTTAGATTAGAGAAGGGAAGAATATTTTAATTGGCTTTTCATATAATTGTTGACATTCTTCTTTGATATGACACCAAAACTTGACCAGTAGTTTCTTATAGGTTAAGTACAGTGTGGAATGTGAAATGATATTAATGAACTTTCCACACTTGACTCTATTGAGCCCCCACAGGACTCTCTTACACTTTGAATGGATCTTTTCCCCGGCTATGGGTTGATATTATTTAATATATATATATTAATTATTAATATATCTTCATATTAATATATCAATATATATTAATATATCTTTATAATATATAAGATATATATAATACATAAGATATATAAGTATATATATATCTTTACAATATATTATTCTCTATGGGTTGCTTATATATCTTGGTTATGGTAAATGATGCTGCAATAAACATAGGGGTGCATATATCTTTTTGGATTTTTTTGCCTATTTAATTAATGTAACGATATTTATTTATTTATTTATTTATTTATTAAATTTTATTTTATTTTTTCAGTGTTCCAAGATTCATTGTTTATGCACCACACCCAGTGCTCCATGTAATACAAGCCCTCCTTAATACCCATATATCTTTTTGAATTAGGGTTTTGTTTTCTTTTTTCTTTTTTTTTTTTTAGGGTTTTGTTTTCTTTAGGTAAATACTCAGGAGTGGGATTACTGAGATCTTGCCACTTGTGACAAAACGGATGGACCTAGAGGGTATTACACTAAATAAAGTATGTCAGATAGGGAAAGACAAATACCACATAATTTTACTTACACGTGGAATGTAAAAAACAAAACAAATGGACAAACAAGTAAACAAACAAACCAAAAAACAGACTCTTAAATACACAACAAACTGGTCGTTGCCAGAGGGCAGGTTGGTAGGATTGGGTAAAATAGATGGAGGGGATCAATAGGTACAAGCTTTCAGTTATAAAATAGATACGTCACAGAGATGAAAGGTATAGAATAGGGAATATAGTTAATAATATTGTAATAACATTGTATGGTGACAGATGGTAGCTACCCTTATTGCAGTGAGCACTGAATAATGTGCAGAATTGTTGAATCAATATATTGTACACCTGAAACTAATATAACACTGTAGGTTAACTATCCTTAAAAAAAAAAAAGCAGTGGTGTGTAAAACAGCAGATTCCTGAGAGTGAATCAGGGCAGCAGCACCAAATTGTACTAGCTGTCATTGGATTCTTCAATGCCAAGCACTTGCAGTTAAAAAAAAAGCCGGATTCACTTAAGAATGTTGTAAATGAAGCAGTAATAATTAACTCCATTAAATATTGACCCTTGAATACCCATATTTTAAAAATTCTGTGTGACAGAACTGGAAATATGTTTAAAGCACTTGTGTTGGAACCAAAGCACAACAGTTGAGTCAAGGCAAAGCACTCGTGTGATTATTCTGAATTGTGAGCTGAATTGGCTGGTTTTTCATAGAACATCGTATTTACTTGAAAGAATGACTAACTAATGTTATTCAGATTTGGGTATTCGGCAGACATTTTCTCATAAATGAACGAAGTGAGCCCCTCACTTCAAGGAAAACAACTGACAGTATTTTTTGCCAATGATAAAACTTCAGCTTTAATGCCAAAATTAAAAATTTGAAAAGCTTGTATCCACCACTGTGAGCTTGACAGCTTCCCAATAGTTAAAGACTTTTTCCAATGAGAAGGATGGTTATGGTAACAAAAGTGATTATTTTGATGGCAGAGAGAAATGTGCCCAACATATGGAAGTTCTACATAAATCCAGAGCACCAATATTTTCCAAGTGACCAAAGTAAGATGTTATCAACCCATAGCTGGGTAAAAGATCCATTCAAAGTGTAAGAGAGTCCTGTGGGGGCTCAATGGAGTCAAGAATGGAAAGTTCATTAATACCATTTCACATTCCGGGATACCTGGGTGGCTCAGTGGGTTAAGCCGCTGCCTTCGGCTCACGTCATGATCCCAAGGTCCTGGGATCGAGTCCCACATCGGGCTCTCTGCTCGGCAGGGAGCCTGCTTCTCCCCTCCCCATTCTGTCTGCCTCTCTGCCTACTTGTGTGATCTCTGTCTGTCAAATAAATAAATAAAACCTTTAAAAAAAAAAGATCTTTAAATAAAAAAAATATATCATTTCACATTCCACATTGTACTTAACCTATAAGAAACTACTAGTCAAGTTTTGGTGTCATATCAAAGAAGAATGTCAACAATTATATGAAAAGCCAATTAAAATATTCTTCCCTTCTCTAATTGCATATCTGTGTGAGGCTGGATTTCCTTCATATACATCACCCTTAAGAATATATCCTAACTGGGCACCTGGATGGCTCAGTGGGTTAAAGCCTCTGCCTTCGGCTCAGGTCATGATCTCAGGGTCCTGGGATAGAGGCCTGCATTGGGCTCTCTGCTCAGTAGGGAGCCTGCTTCCCCACCTCTCTCTACCTGCCTCTCTGCCTACTTGTGATCTCTCTCTGTCAAATAAATAAATAAAATATTTTTTAAAAAGAATATATCATAACGGAATTGAGTTGATATGAGAATCTAGCTGTCTTCTATCAAGCCAGATATTAGAGAAGTTTGAAAAGGATGTAAAATAATGCAATTCTTCTCAATATAAGTTTTTGTTTTGGAAAATAGTTACTTTCATTAAAATATTATTTATATTTACAAGAAATGAGTTTATTATTTTAATTTCAAAATAGATAAATACATAAACGCATAAATGCATAAGTAAATAAATATATTAACAATGTTATTTCTAACATGGTTAACATGAAGAGTTATAACCCACATAAACAAAAGCTCTTTGGGGTCCACTACAAAATTTGTTGTCATTGTTGATTTACTTCATTGTATTCTGCTTTTTTTTTTTTTTTAAGATTTTATCTATTTATTTGACAGAGAGAGATCACAAGCAGGCAGAGAGGCAGGCAGAGAGAGAGAGGAGGAAGCAGGCTCCCTGTCAAGCAGAGAGCCCGATGCGGGACTCGATCCCAGGACCCTGAGATCATGACCTGAGCCGAAGGCAGAGGCTTAACCCACTGAGCCACCCAGGCGCCCCTGCTTTTTTTTAATTGAAGTAAAATTCACATGACATAAAATTAACCATTTTATTTTTTAACATTTTAAATTTTAAAATTCAGTGGCATCTAGTACATTCACAGTATTGTGCAACCATCACCCCAATCTAGTTCCAGAATATTTTTTCACCCCAAAAGGAAATTCCATACCCATTGAGTAGTCACTCCCTTTTCTATTCTCCCCCCAGCCTCTGGCAACCACTGATCTATTTCCTGTCTCTGTCAATTTGCCCTCAGTAAGTTTGAAGAGCACAAAAAAAGGGGCACCTGGGTGGCTCTGTAAGTTAGGCATCTGTCCCTTGGTTTCAGCTCAGGTCTTGAGCTCAGGGTCGTGAGATAGAGCCCTGCATTGGGCTCCACAGTAGGTGTGGAGCCTACTTTAAAAAACAAGTGCAAAAAGGGACCAAAAAATTTGAGAACCACTGGCTCAGTGGTTCAAATCCCAGCTCTGCTTTTATTAGCTATGATACCTTGCTCAAGCTGCTTAATTTACTGGAGTTGCATTTTCCTGAGGATGTCCAATAAATGGGAGTTCTTATCCATTTACTTGGATATCCATTTACTATACTTTTCCATATAGTTCGAGAACAAGAGCCAGGTCCTGTTCACCTCATAGCCACTTACTTGCTTAGCAGCTGAGAGACCAGTGAGTAACTCTATCTCTCTGAGCCTTGATTTATTTATCTATAAAAAGGAGCTAACTGCAATATCCACTTCACAGGGTAGTTGTGAGAATCAGGGTAGGAGTGAATGCTTACCACATGCTCAGTGCCCAGGAGGCACTTAATAGCAGGCAGTCCTTTGGAGGGTCACAATGGTAACAAGGCCATGGACAAGACTGCCAACACCGTACCTGTTGGCTCTCACACTGAGTGTAGCTCGAGAGTCACCACTGCTGCGTGGCCCTTCATCTGGACTGTTTGCATGGTGGGCCCATAATCCATGACAAGATCAGGGCAGAATAATCTTCCCAGTGCTTTAAGGGGCCTTATTCTTTGCTTAGCCACTCTCTGTGTCCAGGCTGTTTGGGCTTTGGAAGAGCAAATAAGCTTACGTTAAGTATTTCTGCTAGAGGCACATCTCAAATCTAGCCCCAGTTCTGCACTCAGCTGGATTAAAGGTCACTTTGACAACTGGCTGGTGGAAGTTTCCAAAATATCCTGAAAAGGCCCTAGAGGCTCAAACTTGAGATGTGCTCTTCTAATTACCTGGCATTTCCCCATGGCCACTCTACCAACCCATTCATTTATCAAAGGAAAGAAACAAGCTCTGTTACTGTAGTCCATTCTAGTGTTACCAGGCCCCCTGAGGTAAATCTGTCTCCACTGCCATGGGCATGTAGATCCAGGCCTGTCAGGCTTGCAGCTGTTGGCTCTGAGTCCCGCAGTTATAGGCTGACCCCCATGAAGTTAGAGATGCCACTGTTCATCTACCCTTCATGCCCACATTTAACACCCCACTGACATGGCTGTGAAATCTGAGTTCTTGTCCAAGTTATGTTGAGAGTGTAAGCTGAGGAAGGCTGGCCCTCTCAGCCACATGCACAAAAGGCAAGTAGGGTGGTGGAGTGGAGAAAGTACAGGACTGGAAATCAAGAGACTTGGATTCAACCCTGCTGAGGACTGGAGATGTGACCCTCCCCATGCCTCAGTTTCCCCACTTAAGAATGAGAAAGAAGGCTGGACTAATTATGGATTCTTGGGTTTTAGTCTGCACTAGTCAGGGAATAATAATAATCTCTTTGAGGAGATTCTACCTGATTCACTTTGCTCTAGAGAGGCTTGTTCTGGGCTGGAGACCTGAATGAAACAGGCAAGGGATAATTTTACCCTGAGTTGGTGACATAAATTACCACATAACACAGAGAAAGTTGGCTAGCACCAAGGTTCACTCACATGGGAAGGGAGTAACTTCCTGCTCTGCACATACAGGGCACCCGTGGGGGCAGTGGGCTGAAGGCAGATTGGTATATGTGTTGATGGAAGATGGCAACAGGTGAGGGTGAGGTAGGCAACCAAGAATACACCTTAGTCAGGGCTTGGGGCAGCCTATTTGGTAATCTTAAGGCCCTCTGGAAACTTAGCCTGGGGGTGATATGGATTGCATCACAGGTATATTTCATGTTCTATGGGCTATGGGTTCTGACTGTCTGTGGTTTTTAGCACCACAGTACTCAGATGGTCCTCACTGCTGTTCTCCACAGATGCGGAAGCCCTGTGCCATTAAGGGCACTGTGCTGGCTTCTCTAGCACAGGACAGGAGAAAAGTGCAGTTGGAAGTCAGTGTAGGAAGAAGAATACGAGGGGTACTGGGCTTGGGGTGGGGGAGGCACACCTTTTATGTGGTCATTGGAGCATTAGGGCACAATGTTAGAGAAATAAAGGACTGAGGTCCCAGGTGGCCTATCCCAATGGGGCAGAAGAGAGGCCACGGGGATGCCTTAGAGCAGAGGGTCAGCTGACAGGAGGCCTCAGCACTTGCAGACTGTCTCTCTCTTTCTGGAATCCAAGATAGTGTACAGCATGCTATTTTTCTTTCTACTCTCCTCTCAATTAACAATATGTTCATTCAGGACTCAGATTTATTTTAAAAAACTGACTAATCTTCCCAAGGAATGTAGATTTTTTGTAATTTCCATCTACCACTCCCACCTCTCTGGGGAGGTAGAAAGAGATGGGAAAGAATATAGAAGTTGTCTGCAGCCTTAAAGTTGGCTACCAAGAAAACCCTAGGCAACAAAGCAAACATGAGCAAAGTCTTTCCTGTAGTTGTCATATCAATATGAAATTACCTATTTTATTCATTTACAAGGCTCAACATGGCAAATTTCTCAGCTTCCAGGCCCCAGGCGACTAAGATACAGGGTGGTATGTGAACACATGTACTTCACCACATGCCTGCCTTAATGGCTCCCAAGGACCTGATTCCTCCTTCAGGGCCTGCCCAGATTTCAGGCCAGTCAACAACCTGCCACCTGGCAGTACATGCTTGGATGGCCATCATTGTTCATCCTGCACAAGCCATACTCTTGCAGGTGCATAAAGGGCATGCATACTTAGCTTCTGCCCTGTGAGGAGGTCAACTTAGATATCAACATCCCCATTCAAAGACAAAGAAAGTGAGGCCCAGAAAGGATAAGTGATTGGGCACATCCAGCTAGCAGGAATAGAGCTAGGTTAAAACTCAGCTTTTTAACTTGAAGCTCAGTCACCTTGCCATGCTGCCTGCTGCCTCTGAAGATGGCAATAAATACTGTTTTAAGAGGTCATCCTAGGGTAAGGGCACAAGTTGGGGAACCTTTCTCCACAATTCCCTGTTTACTCAACATATGCAAACATGAATTTGTGCTCAATGCATTCCAGTTGATATATCATTTTCAGAGGCAATTGAGAAATCAGCCCTCAAAACTAGAGGAGAGGATGAGACCTCTGGGTTTATGAATTCAGGAGTCAAAATGTCAGATCTTTATGGTGAGTTCTGACATAATGTTAACTGTCCTCTGCTCCACAGTACCCCTCCAGGACCCTGTCCTTGCTCACATCTCTAGCTCAAGTGGAGATCAATCAATTAATTAATTTTATTTATTATTTCCTTAATGGAAGAGAGATGGGTAGGTGTATAAAGAAGAGTCACAGTCATGGGAATACGCTGTTTCACAACCTAAGTGGTAACAAAAGTAGTGTTATAGGCTGAATAATGGCCCCCAACCTGGAACCTGTAAATGTGACCTAATAGGGAAAGAGCATCTTTGCAAATGTGATTAAATTCAGGATCTTGATATGGGGAGATTATCCTAGATTATCTGGGTGGGACCAAATGTAATCACACGTATCCCTTTAAGAGGGAGGCAAAAAGAGATTTGACAGTCGCACAGAGAAGGCACTGTGACCATGAGGCAGAGATCTGCATGATGTAGCCATAAGACAAAGACTACTGGAAGGTTTAGATTAGAAGCTGCAAGAGACAAAGAACAGATTCTCCCTTGGAGCCTCTGGAAGAACTGTAGCCCTGCTGACACCTTTTCTGTCCTGGTGATATGAATTTTGGACTTCTGTTCTCTAGAACTGCAGTAGAATAAATTTTGGGTGTTTTAAACTACCCAGGTTGTGGTCATTTGTTACAGCAATGATAGGAAATACAACTATAAAGCTCTACAAAGGGACATTAAGGAATACCTGGGTAAATGGAGAAATAGGCCTTGTTCCTAGATATGAAGATTCAATATTAAAAATACTCCAATTATCCATAAATTGATCTATAAATTCAAAAAACTCAATAAAAATTCTAAAAGGATTTTTAGAACTGGGTAAAACTATTCAAAAGGTCATCTAGAAAAATAAACACGTGGCAAGAATATTCAGAAAGAGGAACCATGAGAACAAACTCTTCCTACCAGCTGGGGGAGCACATTATAAAGTTCCTCCACAGGGGGAAAATAGATCAATTGATTAGAGAAGAAAGTCCAAAAATACACCCATATATATATGCAAGTTTAGTATATGATAAAGGTGCTATTTCAAATCAGTGTTGAAAGGATGGTGATAGCTATTTAGAAAAGTATAGAGTCACATCCCTACCTCAGTCCTTACACTGATATAAACTCCAGGTGTGTCAAAGACTTAAATGTTAAATATGAAGCCATAAAGGTACAAGAAGAACACATGGAGCTTTTCTCATTATAGAAATTATCATCTTGGGTTAGGGTAAGTTTTTCTAAACATGACAGAAAATCTTGAAGTCATAGAGAAAAAAGGTTATGAATTTGACTGTATATAAATGAAAACCTTCTAGGTGGAAGAATGCAATAAACAAGATCATATATATGTATATATATATAGTATCACATATATAGTATATATGATATATATCATATATAGTAATTCAGTGTGAGAAAAATATTTGCAGCAGATACGACACAGGCTTTATAGCCCTCTCTACAATAAGCTCTTACAAATCCATAATGAAAAGAGCAAACATCCCAACAGAAAAATAGGCAAAGGCCCTGAATAAACCATTGCCCAAGAGAATAAATATAGATGGCCAATAAAGATGTGAAAAGATGCTGTCAATAACAATGAAAGCAATGCCAAGAAAAGATGTTCTTTTTCACCAAATTGCCAAAGATTTAAAAGACCAACTAAACTGGTGAAGGTCTTGCACTTTTGGTAAAGAGTGTAAATTAACATATTTTAAGAGCTGTTTGGCAATATGTATTAACATGTACAATTGACATGTACAGCCTTTGACTCAGCAAGCCTGCTTTGAGGAGTTGACCAGCACTGACATGGAAAGATGTTCATGCTGTAAAGTGGAGATAAAGTGATGCATAGACAGCAGTCTGCAGAATGTTCACCAAATGTTAACAATAGTTATCCTTGGAAAATGAGATTTGGGTATGATTTTAATTTTTCTTTGTACTTTCAGTATTGTTTGCAGTTTTAAAATGGGTATGTGTCATTTTTTTCTGCAAAAAACACTAAAGCTATTTTCAAAAAAAGAAATGCAGAAGATGAAACGTAACATAGAACTTTGTAACAAAAGTGGTCAGCTGTTTAGGAATAGACATGGAGGGAGAAGGTATAACACTGAGAATAGAAGCTTCCTGTCCGTCCCCCACTTCCTAGCTGGGTTGTTCTTGGTAACTGAAAGGAGACGTATGGAACATACCCTCTTAGAGACCCTGCAAGAGTTAAAGGTGAAAATATATGGCAGATAGTAAGCACTCAAGAGAAAATGGCCTTATCATCATTATTTATTCATGAAAATGTTAAGAACCCTTCTCATTGTGTCTGGTTGAACAATGGCCCCCCAATGCTGTCCATATTCTAATCCTCAGAACCTAGAAAGATATTATTACCTGCCATGGCAAAAGGGACTTTGCAAATGTGATTACCTTGAGGATCTTGAGATAGAGAAATCATCCTGATTTTCTGGATTGGACTTAAATGTAATCATAGGGTCCTTATAAGAGAGAGGCAGGAGGGAATGCAAGCTGGTGCAACCACTCTGGAAAACAGCATGGAAGTTCCTCAAAAAATTGAAAATAGAGCTACCCTATGACCCAGCAATTGCACTACTGGGTATTTACCCTAAAGATACAAACGTAGTGATCTGAAGGGGCACATGCACCCAAATGTTTATAGCAGCAATGTCCACAATAGCCAAGTTATGGAAAGAACCTAGATGTCCATCAACAGATGAATGGATAAAGAAGAGGTGGTATATATATACAATGGAATACTATGCAGCCATCAAAAGAAATGAAATCTTGCCATTTGTGACGACATGGATGGAACTAGAGGGTATTATGCTTAGAGAAATAAGTCAATCGGAGAAAGACAACTATCATATGATCTCCCTGATATGAGGAAGTGGAGATGCAATGGGGGGGTTAAGTGGGTAGGAAAAGAATAAATGAAACAAGATGGGATCGGGAGGGAGACAAACCAAAAGAGACTCTTAATGTCATAAAACAAACTGAGGGGGGTGGGGGGGAGGGGTGTTGGGGGAGAGTGGTGGGGTTACATTATATGTTTAAATAAAAATAAACAAATAAATAAATAAATAAAAAGGCAAATAAAAAAAAAGGGAGAGGCAGGAGGGTCGGCATCAGAGGAGATGTGATGAAAGAAGCAGAAGTGGACTGATGTGGGGCATTTAGCCAAGGAATGTGGGAGCCTCTAGGAGATAGAAAAGGCAAAGAAATAGAATCTCCCCTAAAGCCGCCATTTCAGGAATGCAATCCTGCCACACCATTTCTGCCTTCTGACCTCCAGAACTGTAAGATAATAAATTTGTGTTGTTTTAAGCCACTGTTTGCAGTCACTTGTTTCAGCAGTTATAGGAAACTAGTATATCATATAAAGTGAAAGAGGTCACTTTCCCTTGCCTCATGTATGTGTCTTAGGCTTCCTTCCACAGGTTCAGGTCTTGAGGGAAGGGGCAGTGTTTGGTTCATCTTATACCCCTCAGAGCCCGGAACAGAACCTGGTCCTGAGAGAATCTTTCCAATCCATTCTCCTCATTCTATGAGGAGATATGTTTAGGATGCTCAGAGTGATGGCCAGTGAGCCATACCAGCTTTTCCCAGGTCTGTTTACATAGCTTCCTTATTGACCTAATATGCCAAGTCTGCCATGTCACTCCTCTGCTTTGAAATATCAGTGATTTCCCATCACCTATAGGATGAAATCCAGAACCATAACCTATTCCAACCCCACCTACTTCTGCCTGTTCTCTGCCATTTGCTGCCATCTACTTTACTACCATGGCCATTCGAAACCCCTTGCTCTTCCCTTTCACCCTTCCATATCATCAAACAAGCTGTCCCCTCTGCTTGGCAAATTCTCACATCCTTTCTGCCTGGCCATTCCCAGCCATCCATCAAACGTCATCTCCCCTGCAAAAGCTTTTCATAACCTCTTCTAGCAGAAGGTGGGAGTCCCCACAACCCTCTACTAGAGTGTGTTTCCTGACTGTACCACAGGTACTGGTTCTATGTCTGCCTCCATGTAACCATGAGTTACTGGTAAGAAAGGACCAGGGCTGATTCATTTCTGCATCCCCAGAACAGAAGCTCAGCCAATGCCCTCTGTACTGTCCAACTGCTGAATCAGTGTTTGTCAAGAAGGATTACTTAGCACGTATGGATCCCTGACATTTCAACTTCACTTGGCATCAACAAATGAAAAAGCTATAACACCAAGAGAGAGAGCATGCCCAGCACTTAGCACAGTGCCTGGCACATTGTGAGCACTGGTTACACAAATGTCTATAGCAGTAGTTCTCAAATGTAAGCATGTGTCAGAATCATCTAAGGGCTTATTAAAACACAAATTGCTGGGTGCCACCCCTGGAGATTCCGATTCAGTAAGTCTAGGATCAGGGAAAAGAATCTGCATTTCTAACAAGTTTCCAGGTAATGGTCATGCTGTTGGTCTAGGTACCACATTTTGAGAACCATCGGTCTTTGGAAAGTGTGCAAATGACTAAACAAAAGGGAACTTGTGAAATTAGTCACCATACCCTGGGGACTATAAAATTCCTATTAGTGGGCAAGGAATGCACATCGATGCTGGAGGTGGGAGATGATTCACATGTTAGAGAATGGAGTCTTGAGGAGTGCACATGGGACAGGGAGATTGGGGGGAGCTGCATAAAGGAGGAAGGGCAGGCTAAGGGATACTGTAAAGACACTGGTGACTGTGTGTGAATAAATTTGCCTCCTATATCCAATGCATCCAGTGATGTTTAGCCAACTGTTATAGATTAGCTGCTTCATTACCTGTTCCTTAATCCAGCTCTAGCCACGAATTAAGGAGTCTGCAGAGCAGAAGAGGGTCTAGGCAAGGAAATGATAAAGATAAATACTAGTAAGAAGGTGATATATAGGACTGTTGGATTAGGTGAGCCAAGTCTAGCATCCTGCAGATTTGTGAATGCAGGGAGGAGCAAATAAAAGCAGAAATTTTCATAATTTCTAGTTGGTTCTTTTTCATATCTAGTTATTCTTATTTCATTTATGCCTGGATTGGTATGTGGTTGATTTTTTTAAAAGATTTTATTTATTTATTTGACAGAGAGATCACAAGTAGGCAGAGAGGCAGGCAGAAAGAGAGAGAAGGAGAAGCAGGCCCCCGGCTGAGCAGAAAGCCCGATGCGGGACTCGATCCCAGGACCCTGGGATCATGACCCGAGCCGAAGGCAGAGGCTTTAACCCACTGAGACACCCAGGTGCCCCTATATGGTTGTTTTTTTTAATGGATTTTTTTTTCTTCATCACTTTGAGCATCCTAAACATATCTTTTATTGAGTCATTTTCAGGCTGTACTATTATTCTCATTTTGTCAGGAGAAAATTCATCACTTGAATGTTGATTTTCCTTTTTGTTGTTGTTGTTTTGTTTTTTTAGTTGACACTCATAGTATAGTTTTCCTCATGTGTTTTGAAATTTTGGCTTATGTCACATAGTCGTGCATTTTCTTCTTTTCTCTGCCCACATCCTTTCCTGCTTTGCTGTCTTGCTAATGCCTCCTCTAGTACCCTAGGGCCCCAGTTGAGAATTAGATCTTGAGTTTGTGGGTCAAGGCCTCCATGCTTCTGTGGTTTTGGGAATGCCACCAGGTTTCAGGCAGCTTGAACCAAGTCCTGTGTTTTTTTCATACTACATCCTTAGGTTTGCAGCTTGATGTGAACCATAGCACCAGTCAGGGGTGGTTGTAACATTTATAAACCCTTCTATGAATGTGGAAGCACCACACTAGGATCTGATTTCAAGCAGTAAAATCCAGTCTCTTCCCATTACCCCATAAGAGCAAAATATCTGACGGTCTCTGTCTGCATTTAGATTTACCAGACCTCAGCTGGCTATGGCTTCATTTCTGCTTAGCAGGTATGTTTATGTTCCATTTTGGGTCCACTGAGATATTTATTTTATATTTTTAGTGTAGCTGTGCCTTTTAAATCGTCTCCTTATAGTTTATACTTGCTTTGTTTTGGTGGAGTGTCTCAAAGTGTAAACTTAAGAGCCATCTTAACTAGTGGTCCAAATTGGTTTAGTTTGCAGGAGTCCTTTACTGGTATTTTCTGAACCCTGCACCAATTTACAAAAACTGTAGCAGTTTCCTAGGGTTTCCATAACACAGTGCCACAAGCTGGGCAGCTGAAAAAAACAGAAATTTATTCTCTTACATTTCTTAAAACTAGAAACCTAAAATTGAGGCATCAGCATGACCATGTTCTCTTGGAACACTATAGAGGAGGACCTTTCCTTGTCTCTTCCTAGCTTTTGGTGGTTGCTGGCAATCCTATATCTGGGTCTCTGTTTTCTTTTTTTTTTTTTTTTAGGAGGGCATCAGTTATTAGAGTAGGGCCCACCCTAATCTAGTATGATCTCATCTTAGCTAATTACATTTGCAAAGACCCTATTTCCAAATAAGACCACATGCACACGTTTAGGACAGGCATGAATTTTGAGAGGATGCTATTCAATTCAGTACATTAGGTTATTGGCCTACTGGCCAGTCCTGCTCCTGATTGAGGCAAGGAAGTACTGAGTTTACCTCCCTATTCCCAGCTCTAGCTGAGACCATTTGGCTCCCCTGTTCAGTGTATTCAAATACTGGATTGAATTAGGGAATGAGAAGCCATTACTAAACCTTGCTTCAGTCAGAACATTGGAGTTCATTGTCCTTCTAACAGCGGATCAGTAGTAAATCCCATGTATGAAAGATGGCAAATGATTTCTTCCCCTTGACCCTAATACTCCCAAGTCTTGAGCAAAGTGCTCAGGTCCAGGAGACAGGCTCAGTTCTTTCTAGAGGTACCCTGGGAATTCACAGTTGGCAAAGGAACTCCAGGAATACCTCACTTACCTAGCATCACCTTACTTTCTGTTCCTGCAATAAGCAATTCCAAGTGGCTAAACTTGCATCTGAACCTGCTTTATACTGCATTGCTGTTTCTGTCCTCACTGTCAGTGGCCATTTCTGATATCTGTCAGCCTCATTTCTAGTAGCTCTGATCCTCTCTTCTTAACGTGCTGCTTCTATGTGCTACAGGCACAGAGACTTGGCAGCAGAGCTTGTTAGACATGTGAGTGTAAGAGAGACAGACTGTGTGCAAAGCCTGCAGGGCTCTCTGGCAGAGAAAGGGCAGGAGATGTATGATTATTTCAGCAATTCAGAGGACTTTCTGAGGTTGATAAATTTATGATTCTCTTAGGTGACCTTAGAATAACTAAAATGTCACTGCACAATGTACACCCTACTCTTTGCAATCTGCAGGATTCACAGATCTTAAGTTTGGACTCAGGCTCCCATTTGTGTCATTGGAGGACTAGAAAGGGCAGAGTGGTAAGGCTGAGGTCAGGCCACGGTTTAGACTCTTCCTGCTGTTCCATCTTCCTTCTTCCTGCCTTACTCAGTGTTTTCCTCTCAGATGCCTAGGGCAGAGCAAGGCTATAGGTACTGGACCCCAGGCATCACAGCAGGAAATTTTCAGGGGATGCCACAGGCAGTATGGCATGATAGAAAGAAGGGCCTTTGAACCAGCAAGACCTAGGTTCTTATCCCCACTCTACTTATTAGCTTTATTACTTGGAAGAAATAACTTAATCTCTCTGTGGTCTTGATTTAAGTGTATATAAAATGAGAATAATAATGTGTATGTTACATGGATGCTTTTTGGGTGTGCTTAAGACAAAGTGATAAAAGCATTTAGTATATTGTAGGCACTCAGTGATAGCCTAGCATTCATATTATTGGGGTTAGTCTTTTTTTCAAAAGATTTTACTTATTTGTTTATTTGTCAGAGAGAGAGAGAGAGAGAGAGAGAGA
>RCUC01017978.1:0-14336 GCA_003697995.1 Taxidea taxus jeffersonii
GGGGGGCGGAGCATCTCCACAGGGGTTGCCCACACCCCTCCCTCACCTGGGGGTTGGCTCATCTCCAAGAGGTGCAGCCCTGTGGCCCTTCCTCCCATTCCCCTGGTGTCTGCTCTTGCCCTGATCACCTCCTGCCAGTTTGCATCTTGAGTCTTCCTGAGCATGCTCACCAGTCCCCATTGCGCTGGAGAGCAGCACGCATGTTGGGCTTTCCACCTGGCCTACTGCCGTACGGATCAGCCTGCCTCTAATGGGGAACAACCCATCCTGTTTTACCGTCCTTGCTCTGTGGCTTCCTTTGTTCTCTTGCCTGCATTTACTACATGGCTTTTCAAAGTCAGTGTCTCTGGAGTTTATTCCTGTTGTTTCTCAAGCTGGGCTTTCCCTCTGGCTTCTCCCCCCATAGCCGTTTGACCAGGAACAGCGTGCGAGGCCCCGTGTGCTCTGTCCTGCGTCCTCACCTTGAGGACACCAGGCCTGAGCATGGGGGACTGAGCCTCTCACCTCTTGGCTTGATTGTCTTTTCTTCCCAGCCTCCTAGTTACATGCGTCCTTGCCTTCTGTCTGCCCAACCCCGGCTTTCCCAATATAAAACTGAGCACAGAACGCTGTGTTGCTGAAGGGGCACAGCAGGGTGAGGTGATGTGTGAGCTTGTCGTGGAATGATCTCCATAGTAAGCTCAGGAGCTGTCCATCTCTCACGTAGGTAGACATCTTCTTTTTCCTTAGATGAGAACTTTGAAGATCCATTCTTTCAACAACATTCAAGAACATTATAGAGCAGAATTAACTACGGTCACCGTGTTGTACCTGACAGCTCAGAACTTACACCTGGAAATTTGTGCTCTTGAACCCCTCCTCTCCATTCCCCCACCCTTCGTCCCGGCCTCTGGAAGCCACCAGTTTGTTCTCTGCATCAGAGTTGGGTGTTTTGAGATTCCCCATGTACGTGAGATCATGCAGTTTTTGCCTTTTTTTGTCTGACTTACTTCCTGTAGCATAATGCCCTCAGGGTCTGTCCATGTTGTCAGAAATGGCAGGATTTCCTTCCTTTTCTATAGCTAAATAATATTCCATTGTGTATGTACACCCATCTTTATCCATTCATATGCTGTTGGACATTTACATTGTCTCCGTGTCTTGCTGTTATACACAAGGATGCGATTTTGTTTCCGTCAGGTAAATGCTCAGTAGCAGGATTGCTGGATCACGTGGCGGTTCTGTTTTTTTAACTTTCTGCAGAAGTTCCATACTGTTTTCCACCACGGCTGCCCCAGTGTGCGTGCTGACCAGTAGCGCACAAGGGTTCCCCTTCCTCCATGTCCTTGCCAGCACTTGCCTTTATGATCCTAGCTTTTCTAGCAGGTGGAAGGTTGTATCTCACTACGGTTTGGATACCCACTTCCCTGATGAGATGCCCAGAATCTTTCCGTGTGCCTTTGGGCCATCTGTGTGTCTTCTTTGGAAAAACGTCTGTGTAGGTCTTTTGCTCACTTATAATTGGATTCTTTGGGGTTTTGTTTTGTTTTTTTGCTATTGAGTTGTATTAGTTCATTAGATATTTTGGATACTAGTGCCCTGTCAGATGTATAATTTATAGGTATTCGGTTCCGTGGGTTGTCTTTTCATTTCCTCTGCTGTACAGAAGCTTTCAGTTGGAGGCAGTCCCCCTTGTTCATTTTTCCTTCTGTTGCTGGTGGTTTAGGTGACACACCCAAATTGTTGCCAGTACCCAGGTCAGAAGTCTTGCCCTCTGCTTTCTTCTAGGCGCTCTGTGCCTTCAGGTTTGACATTTAAGTCTCACTGATGGTGAGGTAGTTGCTGTTAGTGAAGGGAGGGGTCCAGTTTTATTCTTTTGTCAGTGAATATCCAGTTTTCCTCACACGGTTTATTGAAGAGAAGTCTTTTCTTCATCATTGAGTATTCTCAGTCCTGGTTTCCATGCTGATCTCTGTTCTCTCTCTCCCGCTGTCTCTGCCTCTGTCCCTCTCCCTGTCTCTCTCCCCCTTCTCTCGCTTAATAGGATTGTCCCCTTGGTGACCTGGCGCAGTTGTTGCTGCAGAGACAACTCGTCACTGGCTGCAGAGCCTAGGTCACCGCACTGACCTGGCTGCCTTGGGCTCTCATGTCCATTCTCCTTCTAGCCTGTGACTTGGTGTCTTGATAAATTGAACTCATCATCTGGCATGGCCTCCCAACTCTGGCTTCTTCTGGCCAGCATGCTCCACACTATTGTGGATGTCCAAACCACAGCATCACTGTGGGGACACCTGGGTGGCTCAGTCAGTTGAGTGGCTGCTTTTGGCTCAGGTCATGATCCCAGGGTCCTGGGATCAAGCCCTGCATCGGGCTCCCTGCTCAGTGGGGAGTCTGCTTCTCCCTCTCTCTCTGCCTGCCTCTCTGCCTACTTGTGATCTCTCTCAAATAAATAAAACCTTTAAAAACAAAACAAAACAGTGTTGCTTTGGACTCCCTGCCTCAGCGAACCACCTGATTTCTTGCTGCTCTTGTGGCCCCTACGGAGGCCATGTGACCGTTCCTTGCAGCCCCCTAGCAGCAGCCTTGCTTGCTGGTCCTTGCTTTGCCCAGTGCCTTACTGAGCCCTTCACTCTGGTTTTACTCTTGGATCCTATTGCAGCCCTGTGCGCATCTACTGCTCTTAATTCCATTTTGCTGGTGAGAAAGCTGAGACCCCAGGTAATGTACTGCTAGGGCCAGGTAAATGGTAGAGCCACAGCTCTGACCATGGTTTTCCATCCTGTTGAGTAAAACCCTATAGCAGCACTCTGTCATTCCCTCTGATCTGTGGCCTGGCTCCCCATTCCTCCACGGCAGCACCTGTCTCTTCCCTCAGGTCCATTGGCCCTACAAGGAGCCCACACAGTAATGAGGGGCACCGAGAAGGACCGGGCCCAGGCTGGGTGGGCCAGAGGTGGGTGATGCTGTTATACAGCACCCAGAGAAGACCCTGGAAACGGGGCCAGAGACCAGGCGAGCAGTGGACATCTTCTCATTGGAACTACTGTTCTTATTAATATGTGTGTTCTGCTCCCTGGTTATCCCAGAAGACCAGCCTGGTGTTGTGGGCCATGACTGTCCTGCTTTTGTTAGCTCTCTTTCTCCGCCTCAGGTCAGAAGCATAACCAGTCACAAAGTAGCAGGGAATAGGTTTGTCATGTCTTTGCCTGTGTTAGGACCCCTTTGCATTTGGAATGTGTTGAAACCTAAATCAAAAATAAGATTCTGACTTCCCAGCTGTGTGTGGTGCCAGGAGCCTGAAGATGCAGAGGGCGGGGAGCCCTCAGCCTGCTTCCATCTGTGCCCTGTCTTCCCTGATGTGCTGCGCAGCATGTGTCTGTCTCAGGGTCCTCACGGTGAGGGAGGAGATAGGAGAGGCGTGTTGAGCTGACTTTATATTGATCCAAAGAAAGGGATAGAAGGAAATGGTGAATTCCTGGAAGAGATTTGTCCAGGCCCTGAGGAGGGTGACACAGACAGGCTGTGGGCAGAATGCCATTGGGTGTGCCCCCGACGCACCCAAGCCGAGTGTAGCTTGCTGACTGTGGGCTTGCCCTGCTCCGGGCTGCCCCGCACTGGGCACATAGTGCCTCTGCTCTCAGACGGTGGTCCGCGGACCGTGAGCGGGGGCCTGGTGGGCCGTACCGCCTGCCTTCTTCCTCTGGCACATGCCTTGGCCCACGAGGCCCCCTGTACTTCTTTGCAAGCCAAGGAAATGTTTGTTATGGCAGGAGGAGGGTGTGGAGAGACTCCTGCCAGAGAGACCGGCCCTATGGAGGCCTTGCTGTCCGGGGATCCGAGTGTGGGCTGCCTACTCTCCGTGGAGCTGGGTCTCCTGTCACATGCAGGCACATTTCTTGGTGTGGAGCTCCTGGACAGTTTGCTAACGGCAGTAAGGAGAGGGCCCGGGAGAGTGAGAATGTTAGTGTCCTTGGCTGCTCCATTAGATAAGCAGCCTATCTGGCTTTTGCTTCAAAAGCCTGATTTTCTAAGTGCCAAATGCTTTGAATGTGAGTATAGGAAAGAGCCGAGGGTGTATCTTTTTCTGGAAGATCTCCTGTGGCCACAACGAGCAGTAAAGATGTTTCCCTCTTAGTACTCCTTCTGGTTTGTTTGTAGGAATGTTCCGGAGAATCACAGCCGCTGCCTCCAGACTCTTCATGGTGGACAGCACCGACGGCAGTTTCTACAGCCTGGAGAGGCTGAACGCGCGGGTGCGCGCCATGGTGCCCACGCACCCGGCCCTGGTGCTGCTCTGGTGCCAGATCCTGCTGCTGGTCAGCCACACTGACTACCGCTGGTGGGCAGAGGTGCAACAGACCCCCAGGTACGTCCAGCCCATGGCCCGAAGGCCAGCCCGCCTTCACACTGGGGCAGCCCAAGCTCTGGCCCCGATTCTGCGAGGCTTCATGTGGACTATGCCACAGTTCTGCCCTCCTCCCGTGGGCGCTGCGCAGCAGGGGAGATGTGGTCGGGCTGAAGGCACTCAGAGTGGGTGCGGCTTTCCAAGTACAGTTTCTGTGACAAGCTCTTTGACACGGCTTCTCTTGAGGGTCGTTCTTGTCGTGCCATGTCCCTCCTGCTAGGCTCTCACCCTTAAATTGCTTCCAGAGCCAGACATGTTGCAATATCTTAACTTTATTATAAGTTAAATGTGGTTCTGGTTATTCTTAGATAATGAAGTAATTACTGAGCAACATTTCAAAACTGCTTGGAAATACGCTATTTTTCATCATTCACAAAGACTCGTGAAGCATCTGGTTGGGGGTGACCCCCTTTTTGCAAAAAGTTCTCAGGGTTCAGCCTTTATTTCTGGGCACTGTCCTGCTCAGACCTCAGCGCATATGTGGGAATAGAACCTTTGACGCCCATCCGCTGAGCTGAGTCCTCAGTGCCAAGTTTCTGGAACGCTCGAGAGCCCACGGTGAGGAGAGAAGGCAAGGGCAGCAGGGCGGGGGTCAGCTCCTTTCTGCTTATTGTGGAAAGGCTGAGCTGTGTGAGGCCTGGGGGCCTAGTTGGGCCACTCCATTGCTTTCAGCTGGAAAACCTAGTGTTAGTAGGCATCTTTCAATGTCTGTGCTATATGCTGTGGTATGTGCAAAGAAAAATAATGTGTTTTTTGTTCTCCGCATGCTTACAGTTTAGTCGGGGGAGACAGACCAGTGAGAACATTGGAAATGCTTCGAGAACATGATGTGCTATGAGAGTCAGGAACAGAAACAAGTGTCTGCTTCTGTGCTTTGCACATATAAATCCCCCAGCAAGCTTATTAAAATCGGTTTCTCGTTCAGCAGATCACTAGTTGGACCTGGGACTCTCCCTTTCTGCTAGGGTCCTGGGTCCACGGAACCCAGGAATCCAGGCCAGGCACTGAGTCCTTGGGACTGTGCCTCAGAGCCACCGAGGGCTTGTTCCAGGGACCAGGACTGCGACCCAGCTCACTGCTGGACCTGGCAGCTGGGTACCTTAGGAATTAGGATCCTGGGCTTTCGTGTTCTCACAGTCTCCCCAGGAAACTCCCCTGGGGACCCGAGGTTGAGTTGTGGAGGCAGGACTGGTGGGCTGGGGCTTGAGTTAGCTGCTGACACTAGCAGGTATATGCAGGTGAACAGAAGGTGAGAAATTGTCTGTCACCCTGGTGGGTGTGTGAGTCACTGAGTTTCCTTCCCCCTCCCACCTCCCTCCCCTCTACTTCTCCCACCTTCTCTTCCTCCTCCTCCTTGTCCTCCTTTTGTTGGCTGATGGGTGGTGAGGGCAGAGGGACCTAGAGTGGGGTCAAGAGGAGGTGGGAGGGTGGACCCCAGTCTGATTAGGGAGGGCCTCCCACAGATCTGGGGGGTAAAACATCCAGAAAGAATACTATTGGGATAATGGAAGGAATTTGAATGTAAGTTCTAGGAGACCTGTTGTTTTGTGGTGATGAGTTCTCAGGGACACCTGCTGAAGTACTTTGGGGTGAAGTGTCTTTACCCACATGAGTACTCTCAGGTGGTGCAGGCCAGAAAGTGTGCGTATGTGTGAGTGCATGTGTGGCGTGTGCTTGTATATGTGCAGAGTACGTGTGTGTGTGGAGTATATGCATACATGTGAGTGCATGTGTATGGGGTGTGCACATGTGCGGAGCATGTGTGTATGTGTAGCGTGCGTGTAGAGTATGTGCGTATGTATTAGTGCATGTGTGGGGTGTGCATGTGTGTGTGCGTGAAGGTGGCAACATAGTAGTTGAATCTAGGTGAAGAGGGTGTGACTTCATCGAATTCATCTTTCAGCTTTTCTGTTGGCTTCGAAGTTTTCCAAGTAAAAGTTAAGGAAGAGGGATCGCAGAAGCGGGCACATTTTGGAGCACACAGCTCTGGATAGTCCCCAGGAGGAGGTTTGCTCTGGAGGGGAGGACGTGCAGGAGATGGGACGTGAGGCTGTCACCAACACGCGGTGCCTGGGAGCTTTCCCTGCATGCCCTCAGAGTGGCTGCAGAGGTTTCTCGGGGCCCCCATTTGCATTTCGCTGCTCCCGAGTAAAGGTGGTCACGTTTTCGTGTGCTTATTGGACGTTTGTGTATCTTCTGTCATAAGGCATGTGTTCAGATACTCTCAGGTTGTTTGAAATTAGGCTGTTTGCTATCTTGTTGTTGAGTTGTAAGTTCTTTATATATTCTGGATCTAAGTAAATGTTTTCTCTCGATTTGTGGTTTGCCATTTTATTTTTTTAATGGTTTCTTTTTAAGAGTAGAATTTTTTTTTTTTAAAGATTTTATTTATTTATTTTGTCAGACAGAGAGAGAGCGCAGGAGCGAGCACAGGCAGACAGAGTGGCAGGCAGAGGCAGAGGGAGAAGCAGGCTCACTGCTGAGCAAGGAGCCGGATGTGGGACTCGATCCCAGGACGCTGGGATCATGACCTGAGCCGAAGGCAGCCGCTTAACCAACTGAGCCACCCAGGCGTCCCAAGAGCAGAATTTTTAAGTTTTTATTAAAACAGGTGCATCAGTTTTTGTTTCATTCTTTTTCTGTTCAATCCAAGAAATGTTTGCCTACCCCAGGGTTACAGTTTTCCTCTATGGTTTCTTCTGGAAATTATGTAGCTTTGCCGTTGACCATTCTGAATTAATTTTTGTGGGTGACAAAGCCTGAGGGTGAAGAGTCCTCTCCCCACCCCACCCTCCAAAGGGCGATTCTTTGAGCATTTTTTGTGAAAAGACCACACTTTCTCTCGTGAGTTCCCTGTGCACTTTCTCAGTGCACGGTACAGTTCAGATGCACGGACCTGCCTGTGGGCTCCACTCACGCCCCTCGACTGGCATCTCCCCCGCCAACAGTGTCATCGCCCTGGCTACCCTGCCAGGTCCCCCGCTCTCTTGACTTCCAAAGTAGTTTTGGCTGCGGTAGGTTCTTTGCATTTCCATGACACGTTTTAGAGTCAGATTGGCTGGTCTGGGATGGAGGGAGCACTGGCATCCAGCGTCCAGATGCTCAGTCTTCCAGCATGGTCTCTCTCTGGGTATTTCAGTCTCAAATTTGCCACAACAGCATCTCGTATTGTGTCTTGTGCAAGCATTTCAATATTTAATGCATTTCCTGTTTTAGATTGCTGTTTAAATGGTACCGTGGTATGCTGCTGACTTGTAGAAGTGCGGCTGGTATTGTCCTGACCTCCTGTCCTGAGAGCTGGTCTGACTTACACAGCGGCCCCAGGACGCTTTCCGTGGGCTCTGGATGGTGCTGTGACCACATGAGTATCGTCCCCAGGGCAGACTCCTTCTTCCTTCCCCACCCGTGTCCTTCCTTTTTGCCTTTTCTATCTCAGGACACTGACCAGGCCCTCCCTACAGGGTTGGCCTCCATTTTTCTGTATCTGGAGACTCAGTAGATAGATGCAGTCCCACACGACGGTGACCTTCCCAGTTTGGAGGCAGGCTCTCAGGCGAATGGAGAGGCCGTGCTCTGGCCACTGCTTGTTTGGGGGGCTCTGTCTTCACTGATTTGTTTCCAGTCTGCCTGGCCTTCTGGTGGCCTGTTATGGTCTTGCATGTGCCATGGCACTGGGGGTGTGGCGTGGGCCCCCGGATTTGGGCATTCATTCACCGTCGGTGTCTGGCTGCATCTGTCCTGTGGTCTCGGGCTTGCCCACTACAAGCTGGGACTCAGTTTGGATTGACATGGGTTGACATTCAAATTGAATTGCAAGCTTTGCCCCCTCCCCCACAGAGATTCCCCTGTAGCTGTATCATCGTGAAATGGGGGCTGGCCGGAGGGCTGAGAAGAGGAGGTGTTTCTGTTGGTAGGTTTTTCATTGACCTATGACTTAAACGCTACACGGGAGCACACTCTTTTGTACCAAATATTGTCAGGTGAACACTGCCATAGTCACAATATAGGATCTTTCTATAACTTTAGAAGGTCCCCTTTGTCCTCTCTGGTGACCTTCAGCCCCCTGCCCCCCAGCCACTGGTCTGTGCTCCATCCTGTGTTCAGCCTGTTGCAGAATGCCATATGGGTTGAGTTCTGCAGTCTGTAGCATTTTGAGTCTGGCTTTGTCACTTAGTGCAGAGATATAAAGCCTTGCATGGCTCAGTGGTGTGTTCTTCGGACCAGTGAGTAGTATTCCATCGTACGGATATTAGTCGTGGGTGCATCCACTCACCAGCTGAGGAAAGGGAAATTGCAGTTGGGACATTTTATATGCAGACTATTTTATACCAATTCTCTTGTAAATTTAGAGGTGTTGTAGGAAAAGTTGAGACATTTCAGAATATTCTTGTCCTCATGTGACCTCTGTTCCTGCTAAGCCTCAGCAGAGATGCACAGGCTCTTTGTTGCTGAGGGAGGGGTATCATCCCCAGTTAGGCTCTGCAGTCAGGGGCTATTCACAGATGTGGTGACATGTGCATCTGAGGGCTTGTGGCAGCATCGGGGATTCCCAAGGTTGTAATCCCATCGACTGAGAAGTTAAGTAACCTTCGAAGGTGGGGAGCAAGTTTTGCAAAAGTGCTCTCTGACAGTGGCATGGTGGCATGTCCCTTGTGGGCCGGTGAGGGTGGCAGCATCTCGCCAGTCCTCCTGCAGCCAAGTCCGGCTGCATGAGGGCTCTGTCCCTGCAGAGTGTGGCGGTCACACAGATCCGCGATGGGAATCAGTGGTCAGGGGGAGCCCGGTGCCTGAGCACCGGTGGAAGGTGCGGCTTCATGGCAGGTTCTGCCTTAAGTCAAAGCATTGGACTTTTCCCCCCTGTGAGATCTCCATGTTCTTGGGACACCCACACATGCTTTGCCACTGTTCAGAAGTCAGTCACTAAGAGTGTGCGGCAGGGCTGAAACCCCCTGTCTGCTCCAGCTTGGGAACTGAGCTTCTAGTTGTCTTCAGCTTTGAAGATAAGCTCGCTTTCATCCCAGAAACATGGTCAGTGCATCTGTTGCTCCTTCCAGGAGACGCAGTCTGTCCAGTACGAAGTCACTCAGCCCCCAGATGCCTGGAGAGGAGGACGACCCCGGTGCAGCCTGCAAGCTTGGGATGTGCAATAGAGAGATAGTGCGAAGGGGAGCTCTCATTCTCTTCTGCGATTATGTCGTAAGTCAGGACACGGGTCCCGGCGGGTGGGGGGCCGGAGAGCCCCAGTGCAGGGGACGCTCCTGCAGACCGACCTCCTACCACCGTCGCCTTGGGGCCGCAGCGGGCGTCCCGTCCTTCTCTAGCCGATCACGGATGTGGAGGTTTGTCTACGGAAGGTTTCACTCCGCTGTCACCGCCTCGGTGAGCGTGACTTGGAGTGGGGTTCTGCTTTAAACGTCCCATCTGTGCAGAGGAGGTTGGTGCCCGTTGTTGCATTTTAAAATGAATTCTTGTTGGAATCATCCATTTCTTAAAAATAACTTTTGTAGAGTTTTTGACCATAAAACTAGCATCACATTTTAACATAGAAAACTGACAAAAACCAATAAACAAGAAAATACAGCCTCCATGTAACTGCACTACTCAGAAAACCTGTTGCGGCATTTTGGCTGGGATTTGGTGCTTTTTCTCCACTGGTTACAGCATGTGTGTTTCTTTGGCACAAACACAGTGCCATGTTCATACTGTTTTCACACAGCAAAGCGTGTGACGTTCTCAACTGGAAAAGAAAGGGCACTCCTTCTAGCAAGTGGTAGTTGTCATACGGACTTTTTGTTATTTTTTATTGATACTCATTTTTTGATTAGCATTCTTTATGTTGAATTAGTTTTTCTATCTTGTTTTACTTCTGAGAAATAATTTAGTATAACTGTATAATGTCTTTCACAGAAACATAAGGAAAATACTAGTTTTATAAACTAATACTATCAAATTATACGACATGGAAAATAATAATCATTAACCAGATGTCAAAGAATTGGTCTCGTTTTATAATTTCTGCCTAGGAGGATTATGAATTAAGATGAAAAGGCAACGTACATACTCAAAGATGGACATTTATTTCCTTATAAATCTTAAATATCTCCCCTTAATGTCCATTTGATTCATGGAATCTATTCATATTTTGGATTCAGGAATTCTGTCAAAACTGTGGCAGGTACAGGGAACCCATTTTCCCCACTGGTCTGTCACAGAGCCAGAGAAGGAGAACTGGGGAGCACTTTCTGTCAGCCAGACCAAAGCCTGGACAGACCAGGCTGTGTCACCTGCCCTCGCATTACGGTGCGGGTGGTCATGCGGGGGCAGGGCAGCACTGCCCCTACCGGTCCCCTGCTGTGGGGTCGCTGGTCCTTGGCAGGTGCCCGTGGTGGGTGGGACCATCAACTGCTTCAGCCCCAGTGGAGGGTAGAAGGTGCCAGAGGCTGTGAGGTCATTTCCGACCCGGATCATTGGTGGTCAGACACTAGATAGCTTCAGTGAGGATTATACTTTGGAATTTGTTTTCCCCTTCCCGCCTCTTCTGGCCTTTTCTGTGGCATCCACGTCTGTTCTGTCCTTGTCTACTTGAGAACAAGTCTTGTCACTCCTTCTCTGCAGTGTCAGAACCTGCATGATTCAGAGCACCTAACGTGGCTCATCGTGAATCACATCCAGGACCTCATCAGTCTGTCCCACGAGCCTCCCGTGCAGGATTTCATTAGCGCTGTTCACCGGAACTCCGCCGCCAGTGGCCTCTTCATCCAAGCAATCCAGTCCCGCTGTGAAAATCTTTCCACCGTAAGTCTGCCTTGTACTGGCTGCAGCCAGTCAGGGGCTTTTCCCCCACCTTAAAAATGTACTATTAGAATTTTTAAACTGCTGACTCCAGTTGGCCCATCGTGTGCTCTCTCTGCTTTCCTGTGCCCCCCGCCAGCCGACCACCCTGAAGAAGACACTTCAGTGCTTGGAAGGGATCCACCTCAGCCAGTCGGGCGCCGTGCTGACACTGTACGTGGACAAGCTGTTGTGTACTCCGTTCCGCGTGCTGGCTCACATGGTCGACACACTGGCCTGTCGCCGGGTGGAAATGCTTCTGGCCGCAAATTTACAGGTACCAGAAAAACACTGACGCTGATTTTTACTGAGAACTTAGCAGGGCCGGCAGAACCCTTGCCTGGTTTTCTCCTCGCCGGGGATGTTCTTCACACACCTCTGGGAGAAGCATGTCTAAGGTGCACAAGTTGGTCATTCCTTGTGTGCCCGACAGGAGCGTTTCTCGTACTTTCCGCCTGTCTGACTCCTTCCACGGCACACACTTGGCTGATGTGTTGTTGTCTCCTTCAGAGCAGTGCAGCCCAGCTACCCGCAGAGGAGCTGAGCAGGATCCAGGAGTATCTTCAGAGCAGCGGGCTGGCGCAGAGGTAATGCTCCCTCCAGGTGTTCCTTCCTTCTCCACAGAAACACTTAGATTTGTAAGGGAATGAACTCAGGACGGGAGACCGATGTGCTTTCTAGACGCGTTCGCTGCAGAAAGGCCCTAATAGAAAACCTTCCTAAATTCAACAAAATGGGCTCTTACTTTATGAAGAGGGAGCTGAACGGGCAGCACCACCTGTCACCTGATGGTGACAGGGACATGCCTGCATCCTGTTGGCCGGCTGAGGCCCGTGCATGTCCAGGTTGCCCATGTTTACCACCTATGACACAGGAGAATGGGATTGACTGGCTTGATCGTAGCCAGATCAGTGCATGTAACTAGCTGCCGCGTGAGAGCAGGCGAGTCTGAAAGACGTTACCTGGCTCCTGGCATGCAAAAATGACATCTGCGTCTCGTTAAAATGTGATCTCGTTCTAGTGTTTGTCACCTCATTCCGCTGCCTAGTCTTTTAGAAGCTTTTATCAGAGATCGTGACATCTATTATCTATTTGCACAAGTAAATAAAATACATTGTACCTTTGAATTTCACCTTTTTCCCTCCACATGGGGGAAGGTGTTTGCGTGCTTGTAGGAGTGTGCGCAGGAGAGCGAGAACAGAGCAGAATAGCTGCACCGTAGCTCGTAGCTCGTTGCCACTGTTCTTGTTTGGGCAGGCACCCAGCCTGCACGCAGTTTGCGTGATTTTCCAGTCTGCTGGGCCCAGTCGTGTTGTGATTTGCATCATGAAGTTGTTGCTCTCATAGCAGATGGTAGAAGGTCAGACTCTTATTTTTTGACTCCAGACTTAGTATTCCAGACAGATGAAGAAGATTATAAATATCTTTTGCCAGATGTGGTGCTTCCTCTATGAAGTGAATACAGATAGGTATACTTGTATCACATCGGGAGAATCAATGGGAGATTTTGTGTGCTTGGATCTTAGAATAGATGATCTCTTCTGCATTTGTAAAGAATGCTTTTATTAGCTGTTAAACCGTGTGTTGCCTGCTCCAGTGTTTGAGTCTAAATGAAATGTCTGCAGAACATTTGTGGGGCGTGAACTGTGGTTATTAAAAATAAGCTAGAGCCTGAATTTGTATCATGCCTCGTCTGAGTGTTGTTAAGGCAGCTCTGAAGAGAATGTGTCAAACATGTTGCATCTCGCTTTAAGAAGCTACTGTCACTTCGTAACCTGGGAGACTGTGCTCTAACCCCACGTGTGATCGGATTCCAGACACCAGAGGCTCTACTCCCTGCTGGACAGGCTTCGTCTCGCCACCACACCCAGCTCACGCGGCCCTTCTCCTCCGGTCACGTCCCATCCGCTGGACGGGGATGGGCCCCTGGCACTGGAGACCGTGGTTCCAGACAAAGTACGTGTCCAGCCCGTGTGCATGTGGCATGTGGGATCCACTCTGCACACCAGCCATTCCTGTGCGTCTTCTATATCTTTGGCAAATCCCAAGCGTGTGGTGGGGCTGCTCAGGCAGCAGAACATCCTGGCACCTGGCGCAGTCCCCGGGGGCTCCTAGCCCACCGTTCCTTGCCAGCAGTGGGCAGGGTCCCATCACTGACAGGACGCCTGAGGCCCAGCCTAGGTCATGAACAGGAACTGTGGGGTGAAAAAGGAAATGTTGGCTTGGCATCTTGGCCTCAGGGAGATGGGAGAGTCAGGAAAGCAGTGGCCATAGCCTATATAGGGTTGTGCTCGCCCACTTGGCCTATCTGCCTCTCCTTAAACCTGCTGACCTCCTATGTGGTGACTGTGCCTTCCCAAGGACCCTGATACATGGTCACGACCCTTGCTACTCACATCTCAGAGCTGGGGACTGTTTGGGGCCTTGACCGATCCTTGGTATCCTGCTTTCTGGAAGGAGGTCAGTGTAGACATGAGCTTGGAGTTTAGAAATCCATAGTTTGGGCACAGAACGGCAGTGCTAGGGCCAATGCTGCCCTGGCCTTGGAGAGAGAGGAACGCTGCAAACACCCCAGTAGAAGACGTTGGGAGCAGCCCCAGGCAAAGGGTGGATATAGGACGAGGGCACAGAGTGGAGGGCCTGCTGCCCTAGTACTTGAACTGAGTTAGGAGGACACGTGGGTGTTCACCAAGGAGGGGAGAAGCAGAGGCTGTCCAGGTGGGAACAGCAAGTCCAAGATATAGCCTTTATAGCGGTTCCTATGGAAAAGGCCTGTGGTTTGGTGAGTGGCCTCATCACCACCTAGAAGCCAGCTGGAATCCAGTTTCACGGAAGCTGCATTCTTAGTCCCCAGGAGGCCACTTGTCCTTCGGTCTAGGGCCACAGGATGTGAGGGACAGTGGGCAAAGAAACAGCACACATCAGTAGTATTGAAGCCCCTTAAAAGCCATGCCAAATTTCACTGGGTTATCCACCTTTTTCTTCTTCCCAGGACTGGTACCTGTGTCTAGTCAAATCCCAGTGCTGGACTAGGTCAGATTCTGCACTGCTGGAAGGGGCAGAATTGGTGAATCGGCTTCCTCCCAGTGACATGAGCACATTCATGATGAACTCGGTACGG
>RCUC01017990.1:0-30838 GCA_003697995.1 Taxidea taxus jeffersonii
TAGTAAGAAGTTCTTGCAGCTAAGATCAAAGAGGTTGCTGCCTATATTCTCTAGGATTTTGATGGATTCTTGTCTCACATTGAGGTCTTTCATCCATTTAGAGTTTTTTTTTAATTTTTTATTAACATATAATGTATTATTTGCCCCAGGGGTACAGGTCTGTGAATCAACAGGCTTACACATTTCACAGCACTCACCATATCACATACCCTCCCTAATGTCCATAACCCAACCAACTTATTTCTACCCTCCCGCCCCCAGCAACCCTGAGTTTGTTTTATGAGATTTGGAGTCTCTTATGGTTTGTCTCCCTCCTGATCCCATCTTATTTCATTTTTTTCCTTCCCTACCCCCCACAACTCCTCACCCTGCCTCTCAAATTCCTCATATCTGAGAGATCATATGATAATTGTCTTTCTCTGAAACCACAGTGAGATATCACTTCACACCAGTCAGAACGGCTACAATTAACAAGTTGGGAAATGACAGATATTGACGAGTATGCAGAGAAGGGGGAATTCGCTACTCCAATTACTCTAATCTGGTTTCTGCCCTCACCTCTCCATAGATGCTGTTCTGACCAAGTTACCAATGAATGATCTTTTTATTACCACATTTAGTGTTATTCCCAAATGCAATTCTCTTCAACTTCAGACCATATTTGTCCATGTTTATCTTTTGTGAAAAGAAGTTTTCCCCATTGGCTTCTGTGATATTCATTCATCCATTTGGCAAGTATTTCTTGAGCAATTATTATGTTGAGAAAGAATAATGAATACAACAAAGTCCCTGTCCTCAAGAAACAGATGGGCTAGTGACTGTATATTTATCTCATTACCACATTTCTTTGATTACTCTTGTTTAGATATACTTTTTTGAGCTCTTCTTCCTCCTCCTAGTTTCTGAATATAAGAGTTCTACAAGAAAATGTCATCACTCTTCTCTTTTCATACTAGACACTCACTTTTAGTGATGCCACCAGTCCTATAGAGTAATTGGTCACATCTATGATAATATCTCCTAAATCTATATTTTTCTTTCTGATTTTTCTCCTGAAAATCACACTACATACATTTCCTGCTGTCTCCTGAATACCTCTATCTGAATATACAAGTAACAACTAAGTTCAACATTTCCCAATCTGTTCTTCTCACCTATCTCCCCAACAAATTGCTCCCATGATTCCAACTTTGATTTATGAATTACCCTTCTGCCAATTGATAATGCTTTAATGGCATCATCTTTAAAGCCTCCCTCCATCTATATGTCCTAGTTAGTCACTAAAATTTTGTAGGTCTTCTTCCCCCTGTCATTTTATCTTTCCTACCTTTCCATCTTCTCTGCTAGTAGATTGGTTCAAGGTATCATCGCATATCATCTAAACAGTTATAGTAGCTGCATAACTGTTTCCCTTCCTTCAGTCTTCCCCACTTTAACCCAACATTCATAATCCCATCAGATTTACCTTCCTAAATAGAGCCCCTCTTTTCAAAAACAGTTGATGGATTACTGTTTTCCACAGTGGCAGTTCCTCAAAAAGTTAAAAATAGAGCTAACTTTATGATCCAGCAGTTCCACTACTGGGTATTTACCCAAAGTATACAGAACACTAATCCAAAGGTATACATGCCTGCCTGTGCTTATAGCAGCATTATTTACAATAACCAAGATGACAGAAGAAGCTCAAGTGTCCATTGAATAATGAATGAGTAAAGAAGCTGTGGTCTCCATATATAATGGGATACTAGTCAGCCATAAAAAATAATGAAATCTTGCCATTTGCAATGACATGAATAGAGATATAGAGTATAATGCTAAGTAAAATAAGTCAGTAAGAGAAAGACAAATACCATGTGATTTCACTCATGTGGAATTTAAGAAACAAAACTAATGTGTAAAAGGAAAAATTTGAGAGAGAGAAACAAAGCAAGAAACAGACTTTTAGTTAAAGAAAACAATCTGATGGTTACCAGAGGGGAGGAGTGGGGGTTAGGTTAAGTAGGTGATGGGGATTAAAGAGTGCACTTGTCATGATGAGCACCAGACGATGTATGGAACTGTTGAATTACTATACCCGAAACTAATTTAATACTGTGTGTTAACTGGAATTAAAATTTTAAAAATAAAAAATAAATAAATGAAAAGGAAAACTTAGCAAAAAACTTAAGAATGAAATCTATTGGGGCACCTGGGTGGCTCAGTGGGTTAAGCCTCTGCCTTCGGCTCGGGTCATGATCTCAGGGTCCTGGGATTGAGTCCCGCATCGGGCTCTCTGCTTGGCAGGGAGCCTGCTTCCTCCTCTCTCTCTCTCTCTGCCTGCCTCTCTGCCTGCTTGTGATCTCTCTCTGTCAAATAAATAAATAAAAAAAAGAATGAAATCTATTAAACTATTCTTCCTAATAATCAGTTTCTTGATACCATCTCCCATAACAAGCTCTTCATGTACCCTCATATTCTAGCCACATGAAACTCCTCACTGTTCTTGGAACATGTCCTATACTTTGCTTTTAGTATATCTTTCTCTGTTGTCCCTTCTTCTCATAATGCTTTTCTCCAACATCCCTATTTCCTATGTAATAAACTTTTAAGTCCAAATTAAGAATACACTAAGAATAATCTACATCTCTTATATTCCTGTTATATTTTGTTTGAATTTTACTTATAGCATGTTTTACAGTCTTACTTCTGAGTTATCCTAGAGCCTGTCTTTCATCTCTTCCATTTAAATATTAAGCTGTTAATTTCTTAAGGTTGGAACCATAACCAATTAGCCTTTATTTCTACTATATCTATTTCAGTTGGTAACTTATATACTGTAGATGCTCTATAGCCATTGATTTGAATTTAAATGAAGTACAAACAAAACCTGGCAGAAAAATCATCATCACAGAATGTCATGAAAGTAAAGTGATCAAATTATTTCCTGACTTATTAAGGTAGAAAGGTAGAACACAGCAGGGTAGTAAGAATTTGAAGGAGATGAATACTCCAAGGGACAAAAGGAGCAAAAAGGGAAGGGTAAAGCTCCCAAGAAAAACTTGGATGACTACAGTTTTGTTCACTTTCCCAGCTCTCCTTACTCTCACTTCAACAAAGAAAAGAGAGTTTGCTTGCTATCCTGAATGGGAAAGCACATGCACATCTTACATTGATAATTTAGGCCCAAATTGAATCCATATCCCTTGGTTCTTCCAAGTCATTATTTATGTTGCTTACCATCAAGGTGTATTGTGTAGATATAGTCGTCATTACACGTGTCTTTAACACTTCTGAAACATGAATTCATAATGCTATCTCCTCATATTTGTACTGCTTTACAATATAACATACTCTTGAACTGTTCTTTGCAAATCAAACTTACATAATTTTAATCACATTTTAACTCTACTTATCCCCACAATAGCACCATCTCTATCATCCTAAAAAGTTACCATATTCTATAGGATTCAGATAAATTACAATGCTGCACATTGCTCTAGAGATAAGGCTCCTTTCTCTATCCATATAAAATATACTCCACTCCCACCATTAAAAAAGATGTATTTATTTATTTGAGGGGAGCATGGCAGAGGGAAAGAATCTTCAAGTAGTTTCCCTGTTGAGCATGGAGCCCCATGCAGGGCTTGATCTCATGACCTATGAGATCATGACCTAAGCCAAAATCAATTCTCCTCTTTTAACTTCAAGTTAGTCAACCCTGCATGGTCTTTTCCTGCCCTATACCACATTATCAGAACACCAGAAAAGACCAAGAACACAGTACAGTATTCATAAACAGCTGCCAAGTTGTTGGGGTAAGCCGATGGAATCCAACTGGAACCCTTACATATGTTTACATTCATCCATTTAACAAATATTCATCTAGTACTTAATATAACCTGGCACTGTTCTAGGCAGAGAGTGTACTGGGTGGATATGGTCCGGGTACCCTCATGGACTTAGTTACTTGTAAATAAATAACTCTTATAATTAAAGCAGATAAATTTTTTTAGTGTCCTTATATTATTCATAGAATAGTCATTTATTTATACAGCATAAACCAAATGCCTACTATGTGCTAAGCACTGGACAAGGGGACATTTTACTTTTTGGAAGGGAGACAAAATAGGTAACTCAAGTTCTATGAAGAACTGACTGTCACTCCAGGTTTTCACTCCCCATTCCAGTCATCATCTTTCAGTTATTTCTTTGTCCACACCTAGACTTAGAAAATGAGCTCTACCTTCCTAGAAAGTATATCAAAACCTGTAAGCTGACTAAATCTTCTGTCTCACGTCATTAGGGCTTTGAACTGTGTCCTCTTCTACCTAACTCACTAGTTTGGATGTTTCATTCTTGGGTCCTAACTGGTTGGCTAATACCCTACCATCTATTTTCTTCTTTTCTAACTCCTGAAGATCATCTAAGAATTTGCCAAGGCTATGACCCTGGCCCTCTAATAGTTTTGCTATCTGGTTCTTGTATAATTGGGTTCCTGCTAGAAGGACCTGCCTGACTTTTCACTTCTCATAACACACTGGCTTTTCCACTTAATGCTGACCTATAGTCTGCCTTGAACTTTGGTACTCACCCACCTGACCCTGAGTCTCCCCAGAAAGGATTCTGGATCCTTTTTTAATTCACTAAATCTACTGTTAACACTTCTCTTACTTGTTTCATCATTAGACCAATGTTGCCTTATATATAGAAAATGCAGGTGACTACCTACTTGAAGTGGTCAAGGGACTTCTGAGGCCTTAAATATTCATAAATATCTCCTAAGTTCACTTTGTCAGTATAAAACTATCCCAACACTTTAGCCAAATTTAAGCTATGATTCAAAAGCAAGGATATTATCCCTGAAAGTTTACTTTAAAAGCATCTCATAGTAGCAAGGTTCTCTTCCATTAATATCTTTATCACTTTTCTATATTATTTATATCAAATTTTCTATATTTTATATCAAATTTCTGTATTTTTCTAAAGCTATAGGGCACTACGTTAATTTACATAAGAATCTCATGATTTATTAGACTTGTAGATGGTAATCTTGTCACATTTCCAATATAAAATTAAGATAATCCTCTAGAAAGAGGTGACCAAATGAATACTACAATTTCTTAGGCAATACAAGAACTAGTCCTAAGTAAAGGGAGATTCAACATTCACAAGTCCTGTCTCAAGGCACTGTCAATCTCTCTTCGTAAACAAGTTGAGCCCTGAGTAGTGTCCCTGACAAGACTTCTCAGGACAACTCTAAGGTATGGGAGTTGGGAAATCTTACAAGTTCTAGCAGTTAAAGAAGTATAGCCCACTGAAGAATAGCTCAACACTGAGTTAAGCTCAACACTAAGTTAAGTACTTATGTCACATCACCATCTACAGTGATAGCAGGGTCAGGAATAGAACAGGATAATCCCAAGAGAGGCTAGAGTGGCCTCTAGAGAGGTCTGGAATGAGAAGCATGGACTGCACTTCCTAGAGATGCCCCTGAATGCTTGGGCTAAGATGTTCAGGGACCAGAGTTTTCTCCTTCATAAAGAAGACATTCCACTACAGGGAAGATACATCCCACCATTAGGTGTCCTATAGGGGAGGTGAACCAAGCCACAAGCACTCAGTCTGGACATAAAGGGCATGATATGAAGTTCCTAAGCCACAGAGGAAAGACATAGGTAATGGGAAATCTTTGTGTGTCAAAGATGCCAAAAGAAGAAACCAAGAAAAATATGAAAAAGATAACCTATATATGGTTCTCAATTTGGAGATAGGCTTCCTGATGATGATCATTATGGTAGAATCACTAATACATTCGGTCCCAGGAAACTTTATTGAGTGCTCTCTCACTTAACTCAAACACCTCTGAAAACCACAAAGCAATAAGCCATTTTGTCAATGAAGTTAAAACAATATGAAAATCTTTCTAGTGGCTATGATCAACAAGTTCTTTGCCTTCCTTTAGCAAGTTCAGATTCTGAAATATTGAAAAGAGGAGCTGAGAGAGGAAGGTTGCAGCAAGGGGAAGAAGAAAAAACGATTTCTGCTCCCAAGTCTCTGTTTGCCAGACTTTATCCACCTAACCCCAAAGTCAAAGAAATCATTTCCACACACTTTCCCACATTTGTTTCCCCTCCCCAGTCTCCCAGAGGCTCTTCAGTCTCAAACCTGAGATAATCTTCAGATCAATGAGGGCTGATGTCAAACTCTTACTAAGCTATGTTTTCCCAGCTGGGGGTAAATTCCTCTTGCCTGGATGTAAAACTTCCTAATTAGAAATGTCAAATCTCTGTTTAAATAACAAGGAAAGAACTAGGAGAGGGGTGTACTAAGCTATAAAAATGTTTAAATTAACTCTTCCTTTGAATTTCAAGACTTTGGGCAGTGAAATCTGCAAAGTTAAACTCTGGGTTAATTTTTATTCATTTTCTGCTTGATGGGGCTTGGGGACTGTAGGAGTGTGGGGTGACACATGAGATGTATAGCTGGAAAGCTCTTAAATAATTGACTCTTGAATAGGAGGAAAAGACAGTGAAAAATCCCCTAAGCCAAGTCCTTACTGCATTGATTTGAATGCAAACTCTTACTTCTCAGTCTTAAGGCATCAAGAATGTAGAAAAATGCCTTGGAATAGGAATGAACTATCTTTATCTGCCATTAACACCTTTTTCCAAACATGTCTATCATAGTAGCCAAGGTGGGGGAGGGGGGTGGAGGAAATGAATATAAAGGCATTAAAATATCACCTCATTTCTGGGGTGGTAGGAAATATTAGAAGAACAGACAGAGTGACACAAGTTGATATCACCCTATATTACCCCCAATTTAAAAAAGAGTGGATGTGTAAAGCTGGCAACTTGCTCTTGTATAGTTCCCAGGATGGCTGAGAAAGAACTGGAAGCATTTCTCAGATTTGGTAACTGGAGAACTCTCCTGCCTGTGTATCTCACCTCTCCAACTGGTTTTAAGCCCATGTCAGACTGTGATTTTTTTTTATAGGTTCAGTTGCCAGCTTCTTTTTATCATGTAAGTTGTTTGCACATGGGGCATTGGAAATAGTAGGTCAAGCTGAAACTGATGAGTCTTTTAAAAAAATACTAATGAAAGTTTCTCTCTTATATTTTTTTCCCAGAAATTAAAGCCTGTCAGGCAGCATATCCAGGTTCCAATTAAGAGCTGTATAATATTTACCATAATTAGCTCTGTCCCTAGTGCCAGTCTTAAGCAACTTTCCTGTTGAATTTGTGGCTGAGGCCAACATGACAAGAAGGGGAGGCCACCAGCATTCATGAACCCTTATCCTATGCCAGGTCCACCTCATCTTCTAAGAAATATGGAAATCAACACTATGTTTGATGCATGATGAGAACCTCATGTATCATGAGAAGTACCATGACCAGCTCCCTCAAATCAGAAATACTAGAGTTTTTATTGAAAAAAAGGGTATGTTCCAAAGACAAAATGGCTAGTTGTTTTGTCCTTTAATGTGACTGTCTCAACACTGCCTGAATCTGACTTTTTTAAGGTGTTTAGAAAGCTCAGGTGGAATTGTTAGCACTAGTGGTTCTTCACAAATAACACATGGATATTGCTAAAGTTGGAGACAAAAGACATTCATCATGGCAGGAACTAGGAAACAATTTTGCTGCATACTGAATGTTAGGGATTTGGTTATTTTCTGTTGTATATTTTTTTCTTAAATGTGTACACTGTTATTGGATCTCAGTTGTAAGCTTTGGCTTACCTAGTTGAAAAGTGAGAAGTCACAGAGAGAATTTCTAGGTATGCTTCCCAAGGGAGTAATAAAGGTTGGGGGATGGCCTCATGAATATCAGGTAATGTTTGTTGTAATTAAAAGTGTGAATGTGGATGATTAAACTAATGTTATACCCTACGAATCACATCTGGCTTCCACCATAGGTGGATTTTATGTTGACCTACCCATTAAGCAGTAAGGCCACGAGACTTCCAAGAACATTGTCATATGAGCATAAAAAATGAGAGTCCAGTACCTTATTCAAAGACCAAGGGATATCTTACATATAGACTAAAAAGAATACATTATGCACTAGTTGATGCTGTTATATGACTTCCCATACTCACTCACTGAGGACTTTTCAAGTGCATAGAAGTCAGTGAGGAAAAAGATGCCTGCAATCAAAGGTCAACAGAGGCCAGGAATAAGTATGACCAAAGGCTCAGAATTTAAGTTTAATTGACTCTAGAGCTCAATTCCAGACTTAATGAACAACACTGGTTGCTAAGAATAAAATTAATGTCTCTTAGAGGTATTTAGACCCTTACCCATGGTCAGCTGCAGAAAACATTTTTAGACAACTCTGAAGCAAGTCTTTCTAAAACAGCTACCCTGGCCCATCTTCATCAAAGGAAAAGGGACTTTGTACACTTTGAAGTGACAGAGCTCTTCAAATAACTATGCCTAGGGCTGGGTTTGTGATAGCAGAAGTGCTGTTGCTAGGCTGATTTATTCCAATATTTGGCCAGCTAGTGGCCAGGAGACAAATGGCCTATCTTCTATGTCCTGAAAGTCATCTAAGCCCTCCCAAAAGGAGAGGGACAAGGACATTAAGGCTTTTAGTGAGAGTCAGGTAGTTTATTATTAAAAATTTAAATGCTGAATATTTGAGTTAATGATATTTCTTATTTAGTCTGTGTTTTGGGAAAGAGCTTCTTTACTAGTTTTGCTGTCTGACATGAAATGTTGATTGTTTTGGCATTCCTTCATGCTATACTAAAAAGAAAAATTCCTAGAAGTGTCTTCCCATACTTATAAAAGTAAACCAGCAACTGAATGGCTACCATGTGCATATTCTTGTGTTTGGATGTAGCCATTGTGCTATTCAGATTCATGAAGACCTTTTGGCATCAGACCCCTAAAAATGATTCAAATCAATCTCCATGGGGCTTTTTTTCTGCTAAACTGTCCTAAATAGCCCAAAATAATTTTTTTTTTTTATTTGTTAGAGAGAGAGAGAGCGAGCACAGGCAGACGGAGAGGCAGGCAGAGGCAGAGGGAGAAGCAGGTTCCCTGCCGAGCAAGGAGCCCGATGTGGGACTCGATCCCAGGACGCTGGGATCAGGACCTGAGCCGAAGGCAGCCGCCCAACCAACTGAGCCACCCAGGCATCCCCTAAATAGCCAAAATAAATGTTTTACTTACATTTAGATATGTACAGATTATTGAAATTCATGCAATTCTAAGTGCTAAATGTTAGAGAATTTGAGAAGGAGGTAAATACACACTATGTTCTGTTCTGCATCTGTACTGTCAAACAATAGTGCTTGTACCCTGGAAGCCTTTAACTGTAATCTAATGGCCATGTCAGCTTCATTTAGTCCTTGGAACTTTAATAAGTTTCTTTTTAACTTTACATTACCTTCTGCTGATGATCTGTGAATTAAGTGAAGCATGTGGCTTGGGAATTGCTTAACACAGGATATAGTAATCCAGTTTCAAATGACTTTTTGTCCATTCCTAGAAAATCTGTAACTATATTCTCTCATTATTCTCTAGAATTAAAATGATTTATCATTAGAATATAAACATCCCTTTATAATTTTGTATCTATTAAAGAGTTACAAAGGGACTGGAAAGTTTATTTAAAAAATACTAGCAAATGGGTTGTGTAAGAAGACTGCCCAAATCAGGACATTGCTTGGAGCTCTCAGGCTTATAGTGAGAAATAGCGACATCATTAAGTATGGTACACAGAAATGGGACCAGCATTTTGCAGTTAGTAATATTTGTCTTTACCCTATATCCTATTTCCAGATGTCACACTGTGGCCAGTCCTACAGGGTCTTATTCTCAACAGAATATTTTTTTATATTTTTTTATATTGGTTGAAAGTATACTCCTCTAAACACTCTCATAGAAAGCTATTAATTGAATCTCCAATGATGAAGTGTCAGGGAATGTGACAAGAAAAAAATCTGATCTAATTCTTTAGCCTTATCTAACAGACCTCAAATCATGTCAACTAGGCTGCAACCTATTCTACCAACTCATAAAGTTTGGTGTACATAAAGCCATTCCTTGACCTGCATTTAGAATCTAACTAAGCATGCAGGTCATATAGGTAAGTTCCTTCTACACAGTGATAATATTGTAAAGGAGAACAAGAAGTCCCCAAACATAAAATTAGTACCCACAATGTTCACATAAGATATTGCATGATGTTCTAAAGTAAAAGGTTCTAACTTCTACCTTAAGTTCTCAAACTTCAATATATCCGTATTGCCTGTAGGGCTAGTTAATACACAGATTTGTTTACTAAAAATTTATGTAATTTTACTAAAAAATCACAGCACCAAAACTTGGATTTCCAGCAAGTATTCAGGTAATAGTGATGCTGCATGTACCAGCCAGGCACCACACTCTGAGATTCACTGTTCAACCTAAACAGAATCCAACTCTCTAGAAAATGTAACACATCCTTTCATTTCTCCCTTATTGTTATTGAATGTATCTATCAACTGACTTTCCTGACCAGAGGAATTTAGGGAAGCACGCAAGTATTTGATGACTGATAGAGAATGAATAAATGAGGGGAGTGACTTAGGGAATAGAGAGGAGAGGGGAGGCTAGAGTGTTACACCACAATTCTACCAAGGATCAGCCTGATCCAATATAACCAGATTTCTTAAAATGGGATTTTCTCATAGTACATCAAGTTGAGCAAATATTTCATGGATGCCTACTGTGTGCCAGACACAGAAGGAATATACTCAAAGAAATTTGTCCTACTTCATTTCAGAAACAGAAACACAACTCAAAGGGAAAAGTTGTCATTTAAATGCAGGGTATATTTAATGTATTAAGAAGATGACATTTGTGTTGACCATTTACAATCCATGCCACTTAGGGATTAAATTGATGAACTAATACAAACAAAAGATAAAAATAACTTTTATGTCTCTTTGGCTGAAAGTGATACCCATCAAGACAAAAACAGTATTTCTTTGATGCTTATAGGATAGGATAGTCTACACTGAAATAATAAATAATCCTCAGCTCTCAGCTGCTTTCAACAGCAAAGGTTTATTTAAATTTCACTCATATAAAATGTACTACAGGTCCAGGTAACTCTCCAGGGTAGCTGTTTTCCACAAGATGGCTTATTATTAGACCTCCATGTGAACACCTGCCTCCACAATCTTGTCACAGAAAGGAAGGCTGAAGAGTTGAGTGCCAACAACTAAATGCAACCATGCTGAAGTGATACATGTCACATATGCTCATACATCATTGCCCAGACAATCTTTCCATCCATCCAAAAGAAGAGAGATCTCCCTGTACCAAAAAAGATGCATAGAAACATGACATTAGTGGATAAAACCTTCCCTTAATCCTAAAACCAGCACCCAAACTTCTAGAGAGATGGCGATTCAGAAACAGAATGATATAAAAAGTGTTCAGGCTTTTGGCCCTAAGTGAAAAATTAAAAGGATTGCATATTTCCCTCACAGTGAGGGGAACGCTGACCCAGAATGCTTTCTTTTCCTTTAATAAATCTTCTATCTATCTTCCCTATAAAAATAAACAATAAATATAAAATTTCAGAACGGACAAAGGAACTTCTCTTATCCTCAAAGGTGATACCAAACAAAACAATAAAGTGGAAGGCATGGGGGCACCTGGGTGCCTCAGAGGGTTAAGCCTCTGCCTTCAGCTCAGGTCATGATCTCAGTGTCCTGGGATCGAGCCCCGCATCAGGGCTCTCTGCTCAACAGGGAACCTGCTTCCCCCTCTCTCTTTGCCTCTATGCCTACTTGTGATCTTTCTCTGTCAAATAAATAAATAAAATCTTTTAAAAAAATGGAAGGCATGAACTCCTGGGTGTGAATTTTATTAAAGATGCAAAAAAATTTGATGCAAGATAACAAAGAATGCACTTTCTTTAGTATGATTTTAATATGCAAAGACAAGTATATGCATACACACACACAACCTTACATACTTGGCATAGCTTTCAGACTTTAACAACTCTAATAGGGAAAATTAGAAAATCACTACTGCAGAGATGGATGATTTTTTCCTTGCCAGGAAGCCTTTCACAAAAAGGTTATAAATCCATCATAAACTACTCAGGCCCTGATTCAAGCTAGAAAATCTGTAAGACCCTGCCTTCATTCATTCTCTTTTTCCATTATTGAAGTTCTTATGATTGCATATATACTTAGACCAAAAACTCCCCACTGAAACTAAGTGAAGTATTGGTTATGGTCAGTCATTACACCCACTAAATTTACTAAATATTTACTGATAGTATACTACGTATAAAACACTATAAAAAGTGGTATGGGAAATTCGAAGAAGATAGGATTTTCCTCAACCTAGAATTTTCACTGTCTACAACAAGCTGTTAAGACTAGCTTCCAAATTCTTGGCAGGGCCAATCAACGCTTTAAATCAGAGTTCAGAACAAGGGAGGACACACATCTAGCAACTTTGGTCAAGAAGGGCTTTTGGAAAGAGAGAAGAACTGTACTGTGTCTCTACAACAGTCTGCTTATTTAGGAATAAGGAAAAATATGGACAGCCTAGTGTCAGGAAAGAGTATGGAGAAATTCACAGAAATGGAAAACTAAAAGTTTTCCAAGATTGATGATGCTTGAAAGGGATTGATCAGCTTAAGAAGGAAGGAAGGAAGGAAGGAAGAAAGGAAGGAGACAAAAGAAAAAGAAAGAAAGAAAGAAAGAAAGAAAGAAAGAAAGAAAGAAAGAAAGAAAGAAAGAAAAGAAGAAAAAAGAAACACCTTCCTTAATCAAAATCTCTGAAAATGGAGAGAGGTGTCAGGATTTTGACTTTTTGTAAAGACCGTATAGACACACCAGTTAATCCCATTTCAGAGAAAGTTGGTGACCACTTCCCTACATTATCTGTATAGTTGTTCTTACTAATGTATCTTTCTGGATATCCTTTCCCTTCACCTCTGTCTATCCATAAAGCCCCAGCTTAAATGCAGCCCCCTTCAGAAAGACTTCCTTGACTTAATGTCCCCCACCCATAATAGGGAGATGAGTCCTCTCCTATTGCTAGGTGATGGGAGATGTGGGGAGACATCAGAGCTAAAGTGAAGGGAGTATCATGGGCCCTAGAAAAGGTGATATAAAAGTAAGAATCATACATTTGCACTTGAAGTTTTATTCATTTGAATTGAGGTTACCATGTGATTGTAAATTAAGTAGGGGCTTGCTTAATCAACAACAAAGTGAAGTACAGGCCTAGAATATGATGTAACATTTCTATTACACATGTTATATCTCTCTAAACTAAAATTATTAAAAATCCATGCTATTTCTGTAATACCTAAAACATAGTAGGCATTTGACAATTTTTTGTGTGCTTGAATTCTTTTTTATTATATTCAACTGGCCAACATATAGTACATGATTAGTTTTTGATTTGACATTTTTTAATTAAAGAATGAGTTTATAATTAGGAACCTATATATGCTGTTTGTGAAATCAATGTGGTATCCAGCATTATGCTGGTATACATTAGACAGACCATTTAAAAAATGTCTTAAATCTCAATTCCATGAACTATTTGGATACCACTCTGTATCAGGCACTACTGGTAGACATAGAGACACTACTGGTTAGAGACACAGAGATGACTAATTAATTGTCCCACTCCCTTTAAGGAACTAACAATTCAATGGAAGAGATAGGTACTATAATACAAGGCATAATAAGATATCTGTTAACTAGAATTAAAAACAATGAATTCTAATTTGGAGAAAGAATGGGGGAGGAGTTTTTGCATGTTGGTTTGGATTTGAGATGCACAAAAACTAGTGATTATCTATCTTTGGCAGATTCTAAACTTTTAGGCCTCTTGTGGCTCAGGAGTCAATGCTTTCTATTTCCCCACATAGTGGAATGAGGTTATAGAGAAATACAAGTAGGATTCTTTGTTTAACCCAATTTGGGGAAAGATAAGGCCTGTGAAATTCCCACTTGTGGCTGTGAAAAATAGAAGCAAGCAAGAGGAAGCCATTACCTGATCAAATCCTGACAGTAAGGAAAGTATGTGTGGAATATGAGGTCTGTGGCTGATGTTAGGAGCGATGGCAAAAAGAAAGAGAAGGATTATAGTGATTACAAAAAGGAAACAGTTAAAGACGATAAGATATTCCTAAGATTAATTTAATTTGAACTCCCACACTTCCAATTCCAAAGCCAAATTTCAGTCTAAGCAAGGGAGTGCCCAAACTGCAGATCTCCTCTGCAGAATGAGTTAGACAAACTGACCTCTTTAGTGTGTTCAAACTCCAGTATATTTTGGTCCTGTAATATAACTTTTGTATTTCCCATGGTCTGCTAGGAGGGTAAGGGACAATGCTGACTGGCTCTGAGATTGTAAAGAAGAAAGAAAGCAGTATCTCAATCACCTAGCAACTTTATGCTACTCTCCAGAGAGAGTCATAGGAAAGAAAGGGGTAATTAGGAGTTACAAAAGATTTGCAAAATCTTAGTTCATATCCTTGGAGCAGTCTAAGCCCTGGGGACTAATAGCACAGACAGGAAATCAATATTAAATGCTCTTTGCACATCAGTTCCTGAAAGTTCACTATCAAGTTCTGAAAATGATCCTCTACAAAAGGCAGCTAAATCTTGGGCAAACTTCAGATGGCCCAGTGATACAGACACTGAAGAGTCCTGGAGGGACCCAAGAAAGTCAAAGAACAGAAGCTCTAGGCAATTTTTATAGTGTGGCTTTGGGGTTCTATGAGGGTCATCAAACCATATATTTGAATAGAAAAACCACTTCAACTATATCCTTTATGAGAGGATGGAAAGGTATTCATTCACTGCAAATTTATGACAGCTTGCTCTAAGTTGAAGATCTAGTCTACAGGGAAGAAAGTGGGAAAGACAATGAAAAATAAGAAAGGGTCTGGATCAAGAAGAATGTTCACATCAGGCCCTTCCCTCAGCTCCCCTAAAGATACAAATTCTTCCCCTAAATAGTTGGTATATTGTAGAAGACAGTGAACAAAATGATAACCTCCATCCTGGAGATCTGACATTAGGACATACTCTCTTATCACTAGATCCTCATATCCTCTTCAGTCTGAGTTTGGTCACTAGATATTACAATAGTGTGCATAACTGCATGCACAGGCACTTGTGTGTGAGTGTTTGAGCTTTTAATAAAATGTGCAGTGTGTTATTATTTTCCTAAAATAATATAGGCAAAGAATTGAAGGGTAAAGTGTCTTCCTGAGATTAAATGGGCTTCAAATACCCTAAATCCTGAGGCCAAACTTGTATTTTAAAGGCCCATATGCAACCTAAGCTTATTTTTTGTAATGGAACTGCTTAACAGATGGTCTTAAATAGAGTAATGTACATAACCCTTCACTTGGTTGTTAACAGCTAAAAAACACTGTTACCTTGGTGGGTGGGTCATCCAGTCCCTGTCATCATATTCCCAGTGTTTACATTTGACTAATAAAAAAGCAGCTGTCTTATCATTCAGAACAAAGGGAAAAAACAGGCTGATTTTCTATTTATCTTCTCCTCAAATCTATTTGTGTTTCTGCATTCCAGAATACTGACTCCAGGTATAGCTCCCTGTAATAAAAAAGGAGACTCTATGTCAGAGCTTGTCTGCTAATAAGGTTAAACGGCATGTAAGTAAGGTTTCCTTATACACCAGTTTATACCTATTGTCCTGGCTTGATTAATAGCAACCTTTCCATTGTCAAAATTGTCCCAGCCTCAACTATGAATAATATGGTTATCTGAGATTAACAAAGTGATTCATTGGGCCATTTGTGTTTTTTTTTTTCTAATTTAACTAATATTTGAATTTTTGTCTGTGTATCCACCAGTAGCTATTTACAAGGCTAGTAACTTCAGGGGAAAGTGAATGATGCTTTTTTTTTTAGTGATGCTTTTTAAGTATATAAACTACATTAAACATCTGCAGGGCACTTCCACAGTTTAGAAACACTCCCTTATGAGATTATCATTTTTCAACATCTTATTAGGCATGCTTTGCACATGACCTTGGGAGTCAGGATATGCTCCAAAGTAACATTATTCTACACCCTAAGAGTACACTGTCAACCATTAGCCATTACTCTTGGAAATTGAAATCAATTTCCCTTTCCCAACTCCATCTTTAGGTCCAGGTGTTTGTAAGGTTATTTTGTAGGTAAAATTGTCTCAACAGTTCAATGGAGCAGATGAACTGGCATATAGAAAGCTACCTCAAGTCCATGCACTTGAGGTTGAAAAGGGAGATGTGCTGTTAGTGAATGGGTTATAGATTGGCATTCATATCTAGTTATAGGGTGGAACTGTGTTTTCAGGAGGCACCATCCACATTTTCTTTTTAACTTCCCTTGTACTCCTCAGGGCATGGGTAATATATTTGCTTTAATTACCTTGATGGTTCAGAGTATTTCTCTCAAATGACTAGCAGTTAATTCCGGGGTACATTAAAGATCCTCTGAAGCATCTCCTAGAGACTCTACAGTGCTCTAGAAGTAGGAAAAAATGAGATCAAAGAGGACTCAATTGTCTGTCTGGAATGAAGAAAAACAATTAGAACAAGGGTTCTTTAATTTCAGTGTGACTAGAAAGCAGATTCCAAGGCCCAATTTCTTGGAGTTCTTGATTCCTTAAATTTGAGATAAGATGTAGGAATCTATAACAGGAATTATTGTGGGCAATTCTGAAGCAGTGGTCTCATGACCACTATTTCAGAAAAACTTAATTAGAGAAAGTTTTAATTCAGAAAACTCATAAAAAGGAAAAGATGACATCAGTTCAGACCAAGGGAAACTAAGTCATCAGAAAAAGCAGACATCATTGACTCTGCTGGAGAAAAAGCAGCCTAAGTAATGGTAGTCCAAACTTAGCAGACCAGCTAACCAAAGGAAGTTGGCAAAAGTGGCATACACTACCTTAAATATCCATAAAGGCCTAGTCATATAGAGATTAATGCCCTGTTCTAATCTCACCACCTGCAGTGCAGTAGCAAATGTAGCAATTACAAACACAACGTACAATGCACAGTGCTCAGCACATAGCTTGGACATTAATTAATGGACAAACTAATGGGTATATAGATAGAAGAATGGAATTTTTTCCATGTTAGAACCTTAAGAGACATTTGGGACAGGGAAAGGATATGATTCATATGCTATGGCCACAAAGATCTACTAGCTTGGGATGGTAAAACCACAAAGGGCAAGAAATAATGGTACTGTTGGCACATGTCCCTACAATCTCCACTCACAAAGCCTGTTATTTTGGGAAATTACACCAATTTCTTCATGTTTTCTAACCCCTTCCTCAAATTCTTGACTTTCTGTCCCTAGCCTTCTACACATACAGTGTGTGTGGGGGAAAGATGAAATGTATCAAACTCCAGTCTTTGCATATGGGACTACATTGGTACACTGACTACTTGGAAAGGAAATAAGTTGCAGGACATTCCATAGGCAAGAAAGATGCCCTTACTGAGCATGGACCATGGAAAAATAACTCACTTCCACAGGCTCCTGGAACAATTTGTTTTGTGTTATACAGCAGGGAGGCAACAATTGTCTCCCCAGATTACCTTGAAACATTACAAAGTAGAGGCAGTAAATTTGGGAGAATAGGGGGCAAAGAAGCAAAATAGATGAGCAAGTTAAAAACACCTGAATTTGAATCTGAGCATTATCTAACAGTGGGGAAACTGTTAGATCTGGGAAAGTGAATTCAACTCTTCTGAGTCTGTTTTTGGATCTGTAAATTGCAAGTGACAATAATAATACTTCTCTCTTTCATGAGATTAATCTGAGGACTGATTAAATGAGATTAATGTAATGAATTTAACATAATGCCTGACATGTAAGTGCTCAACATAAGAAATTACCTCTATATTGACATGCCATAAACCAGAGCAATGTGAGGAGGTCATGTTTATAAGGACATAAAGAAGCAGCTTTCTCTGTCCCATCCATGTTGCCTTGGTGACAAAAAAAAAAGTGGCTAGAGACCTGTTTACTGATGCTAATTATATATAAATATCTCAGATAGCTATTTTTATTATTATTTCCATCTGCTAGAGGGTCTGATTGCTATTTCCTTCCCTTGTATCCATGTGATGCCTCTTCATTCTTCTAGCCCCCATAGTAAGACTGAGCCTCCTAGAATGACTGAGACTCAATTTCCCTGTATCTTGAATCCAGCTCAACTTTGGCTAAAATGCAAAAGCTAACACCAAACAAAATCTAGCTAATACCAGGCAGAAACTGGAATAACCAGCAACTGATATGATTATAACAAATTTGACTCTCTTACACTTTCAAAAACAAAGTTTCACGGGACGCCTGGGTGGCTCAGTTGGTTAAGCGGCTGCCTTCGGCTCAGGTCATGATACCAGCGTCCTGGGATCGAGTCCCACATCAGGCTCCTTGCTCGGCAGGGAGCCTGCTCCTCCCTCTGCTTCTGCCTGCCACTTTGTCTGCCTGTGCTCTCTAGCTCTCTTTCCCTCTCTCTCTGACAAAAAAAAAAAAAAAGTTTCACTATTATTATTGGTACTGGTTGGCTCCATTCCATAACCCCACCAAACCAAAAGATGGTTTACAGAGTTTGTCAGGGGAATTACTCTCGTATTTTTTGTTTTCATAAATAGCTGTTAGGGGGTTTCACAGGCTTTCCAAACTGTTAGTAATGCTACCAGTAATTATTTTGGTCTTCAAACAACTTTCATGTGGACAGTACTCATGATAACTCTGGTAGAGATACTGCAGAGAAAAGATCCAAAGGAGATAGGAGGTAAAAAAGAAAAAAGATAAAGAGTCAGAGACTGACACAAAAAGAGAGACCAAAAAAAAAAAAGAGAGAAAAGAGACAAGTAGGCAGAAACATAGATATAAATATGGAGAGAGAGATAACTGGAAGTCACCAAATGTACAATAACAGAATCTAACAGCAACCAGGAAAGTAAACAAGGCAGGAGCAGTCAATGCACAAAACATGTGAAATAAAAATGCAAAGGGGACAGAAAGCAAAGCCCCTATGAAAAAATAAACTCTGGCTTGGCGTTTCTTTATTATGTTCAATCAGTCAACATGTAATACATCGTTAGTTTTTGATGTAGTGTTCTATTACTCATTAGTTATGTATAACACCCAGTGCTCCATGTCATACATGCCCTCCTGAATACGCATCACCAGCTCACCCATTCCCTCACACTCCTTCCCTATAAAACCCTCAGGTGTTTCTCAGTGTCCATAGTCTCTCATGGTTCATCTCCCTCTCTGAATCACCCCCCCTTCATTTCTCCCTTCCTTCTCCTAATGTCATCCATGCTATTCTTTATGTTCCACAAATAAGATAAACCATATGACAATTGTTCTCTGTTTGACTTATTTCACTTAGCATACTCTCCTCCTGTTCCATCCATATTGATGCAAATGGTGGCATTCGTCCTTTATGATGGCTGAGTAATATTCCATTGTATATATGGACCATATCTTCTTTATTCATTTGTCTGTTGAAGGGCATCTTGGCTCTTTCAACAGTTAGTGATTGTGGCCATTGCTACTATGAGCTTTGAGGTACAGATGGCCCTTATGTTCACTACCTCTGTATCTTTGGGGTAAATACCCAGTAGTGCAATTGCTGGGTCATAGGGTAGCTCTATTTTTAACCCTTTGAGGAACCTCCACCCTGTTTTCCAAAGTGGCTGCACCAACTTGCATTCCCACCAATAGTGTAAGAGGATTCCCCTTTCTCCACAACCTCTCCAACACTTGTTGTTTACTATCTTGTTAATTTTGGCCATTCTAACTGGTGTAAGGTGGTATCTCAATGTAGTTTTGATTTGAATCTCCCTTATGGCTAATGATGATGAATATTTTTTCATGTGTCTGTTAGCCATTTGTATGTCTTCTTTGGAGAAGTGTCTGTTCAGGTCTTCTGCTCATTTGCTGAATGTGCCCCTTCTTTTCACTACAAAGAGGACAAGATGCTGTCAGCCAAAGCACTTTTCCTCTTTCTTCTATGCATGACACAAGTTAGAGGAAATGGATGATCAAGGAAGGCCTGAAAGATAAAGCTGATTTTCTCAATTTGTTTTTAACTCTTACCTCCTTTTATAAACATAGATCATAACTTTTCACTTCACTTTTATATTTCCTCTTAGAAGGGCTTGCCACCTGACTATTTGAGAATCACTGATAGAGATAAGCTGATATGTGTGCTACTGATTTCCATCAGGCAAGAGAAATTTATCAAAATGTAATTTTTATCATTAAAATTGTTAAGGGTAACCTCTTTGACATCTGCTATAGCAATTTCTTTCAAAACACATCTTGAAATGTAAGAGAAACAAAAGCAAAAATTAACTTTTGGGACTTCATCAAGATCAAAATCTTCTGCACAACAAAGAAGCCAGTCAACATAACAAACAGGCAGCCCAGGATATGGGAGAAGATATTTGCAAATGACACTACAGACAAAGGGCTGGTATTCAAGATCTATAAAGAGCTTCTCAAACTCAACACCCAAAAAACAAATAATGCAGTCAAAAACTGGGCAGAAGACCTGAATTGTCATATGGTTTATATTATTTGTGGAACATAAAGAATAGCATGGATGACATTAGGTGAAGGAAGGGAAAAATGAAGGGGGGCGGAATCAGAGGAGGAGAAGAACCATGAGAGAGTATGGACGCTGGAAATCAAACTGTGGATTTTAGAGCAGAAGAGGGTGGGGTGGAAGGATGAGCCCAGGGATGGGTTATTAAGGAGGGCATGTATTGCATGGAGCCCTGGGTATTATACACAAACAATGAATCATGGAACACTACATCAAAAACTAATGATATACTGCATGGTGACTAAAGTAATAAAAAATAAATAAAATTATTATAATATCACATTTTTTTCCTCTAGGCCACACATATGCCCTGCCCCATTTGTTATACAATCATCCTCACATTGCTCCTCTTCTCTACCATCCTTCACAGAGTGACAAACTTACCCATCCCTTGAAACTCACTAGCCTATACACAAAGCCCCACAATTTGGCGAGAGGGCAGGCTATAGAAAAGGACAAAAACTCCAAGTAAGGAGAATGTTGTTTCTTTCCAAATACTCAAAGTTGACAATGCTGCAATTCCCATAATGGGCAAACATATCTTCTCTCCCACCCACTTACCTGAAATAGCTTTTTTCCCCAATGCCTTTCCTTCTGCCATCAGTAGTCTAGATCTGGGGTCTTAAATACTGCTGTGGCAGAAGCTATACTAAGGAGATTTGATGACCTTTTTAAGGCTTAAATGACTGTGTTTTCCCTGTGAAAGCACTGACCTTCATATTGCTGTAACTGCAAGAAGACACTGCTGCTGCTTCATAAAACCAAGGCAGCATGCCCACCTCACTCCATCTTCAGTGGGCAAAAGGGTCCACTGGCAGTGAAGTGCAGCTAATGCCAAAAGAAATTCATTAGAAACAGAAGCAGGGAACATGCAAAGATCAGCTTCCAAGTGAGTCCAATTAAGTTCCCTTCCTGATAGATGGGACAATATTTATGTGTTGGGGATGGAGAAGGGAGTTGGTCCCTAACTTTGATAAACCCTTTGGAGATGTTACCATGTCATGTAGGTGATGACCTGGGGGTGGTGCTGGAGATCAAAAGGACTTATAAAAGCCATATCCCAATAAGCAGGTAACTAGGATGCCCTACACTTGCCTTATCTCACTACACTAATAGGGAGTTGCCAACTGCTGTGTGTGAGGGAAATAAAACAGGTTCATTCCACTGCACACTTCACAGAGGGATAGAAGTAGCAGGAAACTCAAATATGTGGCAGCAAGTGGGAGCAGGAAAAACTGTACCGAGCAATTTGAATTGCATTGCAAATGTCACTAAGACCAGAAAATTGAAATCCCTGCTGCCTTGCTGGAACCTGGCTAGTTAAAGGGCAGTACTATCAAGTGTGAGTATAATCCCTCCATGAGACAAAGAGTTTGCTCTTATCCTTATCACTGCCTCAGAATTTAACCTTGGGTGATATTGGGACCCTAAATTCTAACCATTGCCAGAGCCCCTAATCTTAACCAGCTGTTTTAAAAATCACAACAGAAACCAGACAAAATAGGAAACATCAGCTTGTTCTACCCCTAAAGCAAGAGAATCAATTCAAAGTAACATTTAGGGACAGTAGGCGTGGTATATCATCTTAGCACAGGGAAAACAGTAAAGAGAAAACCGAGGTTACATAAAGGAGAAAGAAGTCTTGTCTTAGAAATCCTCTGACACAGGGGCGCCTGGGTGGCTCAGTGGCTTAGGCCTCTGCCTTCAGCTCAGGTCATGATCTCAGGTCCTGGGATCGAGCCCCACATCCGGCTCTCTGCTCAGCGGGGGAGACTGCTTCCTCCTTTCTCTCTCTACCTGCCTCTCCACCTACTTGTGATTTCTGTGTGTCAAATAAATAAAAATCTTAAAAAAAAAAAGAAATCCTCTGACACAAATTTCTCCTACAGAGCCCAGGGCTAGGCAGACTGATACTTCTAAGTAATTGGGTAGGTGTGTAAAGTGCAATGCCAATGTATATACTCTGAGACTCGACCTCTACAACATAGCAGATGGAAAGTGAGTCACTGATTTCTCCCACTTTGTCAGAGAGCTTCATTGTAAAACAAAGGGAACTTTTACATGTTGACCTATTATAAGCTAACTGAAGTATGGATCTGTGGTGAGGGGAGTTGATTTTTTGAGAAATCAGGTTTGGAAGAGTGAACTACTGGCTGTCCCGCTTTCTTGGTACAAAACTTTGGGCAAGACAGTATACTTTCTCTGAGTCTCATGTTCCACACATACAATGCAATAATTCTAATGGTACTTATTTTACAGAACAAGTTGGGGAGTTAAATGAGATAATGTAGCTGAGTACTTAACACAGGTCAAAGCACAAATTAATGGTAGTTATTATAATTGTTATTATTCACCATTACTATAACACAGTTCTGTCCAGGGTTACCAATAAAGTATAGGATAGTCATTATTAAAAGCTCAGGTTTGGCAGTTAGAATTGAGTTTCAGTACATGCTCCACCACACCTCATAACTATACACCTTTCAGCAGTTCACTTATCTACTCGGTACTTTAGTTTCTCCTGTGCCTCTGTGATAATAGCCTTGTCTGCCTCACAGGATCTTGAAGATTAAATAAGCTAGCATATGTGAAACATTTAGAAATGGTGCCTTACACAGAGGATCATCTAAATATTAGCTATTATTAGTAGTATTTCAGTAAACATCTTGAGGGTTTGGCTCACAAGTCCCAATGCTGCCTTCAGCTCACAACAAGTTCTCAGGCTATGTTGCTAAACCTATTATCTCCACTAAGAACCTAAATCTATCCACTAAAGCTTCAAACCAAAAATACAAGTTTGGAACCACATCCAGTCATTAAGATTCTGTCAACAAAGGCATGTGGCATCACATTTTCCAGAATCCAACCCTCTGTCATCTTCCATTTACATGTCACTAAGATACCATAGTTGCATCTGCCATGGTAGATTATTATGTCAATAGGACAATGCAACACCAGATACAACTTGTTGTGGCATGTAAGAACATGACAAGTAAGTTCCAGGAATTTAAAAACACAGGTTTTTGAAGGGAGGGTGGGTGCTGAGGATGGGTGTAAAATGAAAACTATTTATAAACTGAAAGGTAGAGAAAGGTTTCCTTCATTCCAGATTTGGCCCTTGGCCAAGTTTGAAGTCCACATAATTTATATTTATAACCATCCTTCTATTCTTTCAGTGCACCCAATATCTGGATTAGCTACTGCACTACCCCAGTTAAATCTGTCTTTCCTAGAAGGGACCCTTTCCTAGAATAATCCCTCTCGGGTCCCTCTTATCTTGTTCCCAGTTCAAATTCCTTCAGTATCTCACTTGGGATATACAAGGCTGATCATATATTAAGGCATTACTCTTCATGGGGGTATATTTCTTTCTTTCTTTTTTTTTCTGAGAGAGAGAGAGAGAGATCGATCATGACCCAAACTGAAATCAAGAGTCAGATACCCAACTGACTGAGCCACCCAGGCATCCCAAGGATATATTCCATTTTAAAAGCCTCTAGAAGCTTTAGCCTAGGAAAATGTCTCTCTGAGACAAAAAGAATCAGGAATGTTTTGACAGATGGAGTTATGTGAAGATATTAGATTAGAGGAGAACTTTGGCAGTGTCTTTTGAACTACTTCATGTTTTTCAGCAAATATAAATTGATACTGTACGTTAATTCTTTCTGAGGACAAGAACTTTAGCAATTACAAAAAAAAAAAAAAAAGATAAGTTCCCTGAATTTATGGAGTTTATGTTCTTGCAGGGAAGAAAATGACCATGAAAAATATAATTTTAGATTATGTAAGCAGTATGAAGGAAGTGTATTTAGCAAAGTGCTAGTATAAAGGGTAACAGGGATGAGGTTTATTGAAAATTCACACAGTGTGATAAGGGATGACATTTGATCTGAGATATGAATGATGAAAAGGCAACTTCCAGGCACAGATCAGAATCATGGTAAAACAAACAAACAAAAAACATTCCAGGCAAGGAAAACAGCAAATTCAAAGACCATGCAAGGGGAACTAATTTGAAATTCTAGAGGAACAGAAAGAAAAGCAGTGTGACTGAAGTATAGAGAACAGGGAGCAACGTGTTAGGTGACTAAATTACAGAAAAGCGCAGGGGCAGCTAATATGATAGAGCTGCAGACAAAGAAAAGGGAATTTGGACTTAATTCTAATGGAAAGAGTTTGGAGGGTTTTAAACAAAAGGGTGACATGATATGATTTACATTTTTGAAAGAATAAAACAAAAGTAACATGAGATGGGAGGCACAGTCAGACAGCAGATCATATAGAAGATTCAAGAGTAAAATGAATCACAACACATTAGTCCACAGATACTTTTTTCAAAAAGAGAGTAGAGGGAAGCTCCTAAGATCTGTGGGCAAAGAGCACTGAGTTTCCCTAAAATAAAACTTCTTTTCTTACCTTACTACTTCAGTTATTCTCTCAAATGTCATAAATGACTTCCTTCCTACAAATCATTTTTCTTTTTACAATATGTAATATTTTTGTAATTTATGTAACAATTAGCCAAATAAACTTATTATTTGTAATATTTTCTAATTATTCCATATAAGATAGTTGTTGTTGTTGTTGTTGTTTTCTTTTCCATTTCAATTTGGTTCTACCTGGGGTGGTCCATACATTACCTGCTTCAGAATCATTGCATGAGCCTATGAAAAAAGAAAATTCTTGGACCTCACCCCAACCTAGTATGAATATCTTCAGATGAAATCCTGTTATTTTCATGTCCTAAGTTATGCAAGTGATTCTGATGCACAATAAAGTTTGAGACCATTGTCCTACACTTTTCATGCATTGATTCCTGCTGTTGCTTCTTTCTGTAATGCTCCTTCTCTAAATCTCTGTAGAAATTCCACACATCCTTCAAGGTTCAGCTTAAATATAATCTTTTCTATAAAAACTTCCTTATATTACTTTCTCTTTTCCAAACAAACATGACCTCTTCTATTGCTATGAGTACTGAGCAGGATGTTGGAAGATGTCAGTACTAGTGTTCAGGGGACTGTTGGGTACACTGTGATGGGACAACTGCCACAGAGCTAAGAGAAAATTGCTGATCTGAAATCTTTCCTTATTCAGCACCCTTTATTTGAGTAATATGGGATCACACACTTTTGAGGCTTGCTTATGAATTCCCAGTGTCTCTGGGCTAAAGATAACCTTAAAGGATATATTCTATTTCCTTTGATAGTCTATATTCCATGCATGTGTAAGACAGTGTTTCTCAAATATTCTCTGCATGGACAACCTGTGAACCACCAAGGTCATACTCACCTTGTGGCTCTTCTTTAAATGTAGATTTTTAGGCTCAAGAACCAATGAACTGAATTACATAATCACAGAGTATGGCCCAAAAATTTGGCCCACTTTATTAATTGTTGATGATGCTATTTTACTATGCTCTTCACTGAGAGCAATTAGGAAAGGGGAACAAAACAAAGCAAACTGTATTTGAAGACACTAGAGATACCAAAAGAAAATATGTAGGTCCAAGATCTAAAAGAAGAGAGAAGTCAAGGGAAGTGAGCCTGGACTTGGAGGTTGCTCTTCCTCTCAAGGCAACTGTCAATTTTGAAAGGGGTGGAAAGTAGCATATTGAGGCTGAGAGACTAAGAAGAATGTTTTGTAATCTTATAAGGCTGGGAGGACAAAAATTAGAATTTAGGTCATGCTAAGTGTTCCTATTACATTTTGCAACTTTTCAATTGGTATCTTCAAATGACTATGCCCTAATAGTAAGGATAAAGCAGAAACAGATGAAACCTCAAATGGCTAAAGCCTAGCTTTGAATCATTTTAAAGTCCCTAGCCTAACTGAATGCCATAAACAAAAATGAAATCCCCTCTGGAGAAACGTGACATCATTCAGAGTTTTGAATACCTTTAAAATTATTTATACATGAACTATGGTATTCAATTAAAATAACAAATAATACTAAAAGGCCAGTAATTATCCAAAAGCTAGGGAAAAAATGAAACAGACTCATAAGATATCCAGATATTAAAGATGTTATATATAAAATTAAAATAACCATGATTAATAGGATTATAGATTTAAACAACAAGATGGGGATCTGTAATAAGGAGCTGGAAATTGTAAAATAAAAGGGAAATTCCAGAACAGAGTTTTAAGAATTCAAATTAAGAATTAAGAACTCAGGGCGCCTGGGTTGCTCAGTGGGTTGAGCCTCTGCCTTCAGCTCAGGTCAGGATCTCAGGGTCCTGGGATTGAGCCCTGCGTCAGGCTCTCTGCTCAGCGGGGAACCTGCTTCCCCACTCTCTCTCTGCTTGCCTCTCTGCCTACTTGTGATCTCTCTCTATGTTAAATAAATAAATGAAATCTTAAAAAAATTAAGAACTCAAATTAAGAACTCAACCCATGGGTTTAAAAGCAAATGACAGACAAAATTAGACAACAAAGAAGAAAGTATTAATAAACTGGAAGATATGAAAGTGGGTAACACATAGATCTGACCAAAGCATAAATAAACAAAAAGTTAGACAATAGAGAATGAACTTCAAGAGATATATTGTAACTAGTGAAATTATCTAACAACAAATGAATGACAGTAGTCCCAGAAGGACAAGAATGGTACAATGGGGCAGAAATTAGATCAAAAGAAAAAAACAGCTCAAATTTTCAAAACTGAGGTCAGACATCAAGGCACAGAATTAAGTGGCCAGATATTTAAGTTACTCAAGCAGGATAAACATAAAGAAAACCACATTTAGAAAAACAGTAAAGATGCTAAAAATGAACAACAAAGAAAAAGTCATAAAAAGCGTTCAAAGATACATTAAAACTGATATGTAGAAGACATATTCAAAGGGAGGGAGGTAATAACTGCTAACCTAAAAATCTATAATCACTGAAAACATCATTCAAAAATGATGGGAAAAGAACAATACAGAAAGGAGAGAAAATAGTAACTTTATAGTAGAGAAACCTGACAAATACTACTGTAGCCAGATGATCAAGTTAATATCAACAGTGATAAGTCATTTTATCTCTGTGTTCTTTTCCCCCAAACTCATCACCCTATAATCGAATCATGAGAAAAATATCAGATAAATCCCAAATGAGTGACAGTCTACCAAAAATTTTACCAATATTGCTCAAAACTACCAATGTCATTAAAAAACAAAGAAAAGGATCCAAGTACAAGAAAAAAGCTAAGAAAATAAAGACAATCTGATAATATGTTAACTTAAACAGTAATATAACAGCATTGGTTCATTAACTGCAACAAATGTCTTATACTAATGTTAAGATGTTAATTAATAGTGGAAAATGGAGATGAGGTATGTGGGTGTTTTCTTGCAACTTCAACAGCTTTTCTGTAAATCTTAAACTCTCCCAATTTTTTTAATTAATTAAGAGAAAAAATAATGACAAAATAAACATCTTAATACTAACAAGTTGGGAGAAATAATCACCAACAGACCCCACATTAATGGAGATGCAGTTAAGGGTAAAGAGCAAATGAAATATTAAATATATGGGCAAATGTAAATGAATATTGATAATGCAAAATGATTATAATAATAATAACTATGTATTCTGGGAGTTAAAACATATATGGTATTAAAATATCCAATGATAATAACCCAAAGACGGAGTGGTAGATGCATTTAAAGTATCTTCAGGGTACTGCTTTGTCTAAGAAGTGAGAAAAAACATTCATAAATTTAATATTTTAAGTCAAGAATGCATGCTATATTTTCTATCAAACCACTAAAAGAATAGTAAGAAAAATATATAATCAATAAGCTCATAGAAAGGAGAAATGAAACATTTAAAATATACTTATCTAAAATAAGGGAATAAAGGGGAAGTAAGGGAACATAGAAGAGATAAGACAAATAAAAAATAAAAAACAATGAGTAAGAAGGTGTACATAAACCTAAATCAATGGTTTCATTAAATATAAATGGTATATTGGGGTGCCTGAGTGACTCAGTGGATTAAGCCTCTGCCTTCGGCTCAGGTCATGATCTCAGGGTCCTGGGATCGAGCCCCACATCAGGCTCTCTGCTCAGTGGGGAGCCTGCTTCCCCCTCTCTCTCTGCCTGCTTCTCTGCCTACTTGTGATCTCTCACTGTCTAATAAATAAATAAAAGTATTTTAAAAATATATAAAAGGTATAAATACTCCAAGAGTGTTCCTGGGTGGCTCAGTCATTAATCGTCTGCCTTTGGCTCAGGTCATGATCCCAGCATCCTGAGATCTAGCCCCATATCTGCCTCTCTGCTAATCAGGGAGCCTGCTTCTTCCTCTTAAGCTTCCCTGTGCTTCTGTTCGCTCAATTGCTGTCTCTCTCTGTCAGAAATAAATAAAATCTTTTAAAAAATACTCTAAGAAAAACACATAATAATCAAAATTATTAAAAACAACTATATGCTGCTTACAAGAGATGTATCATAAATATAAGGACTGAAAGTAGAGGACAGAATAGTTGAAAATTTTAAGAAAAGATATATTATGCTTCCAATAGACAAAGAGTGGTGGTGTACTTCTAGTAAAACAGAAATAAATAGGCTTTAATGTAAGAAATATGACTGATGATACATAGACACTACCATTTTTAAAAATTTTTATATTTTTAAATTTCTTTTCAATATTCCAGAATTCATTGTTTATGCACCACACCCAGTGCTCCATGCAATACGTGCCCTCCATAATACCCACCACCAAGTTCACACAACCACCTACTCTACTCACCTCCAATTTTGAAAGGGGTGGAAAGTAGCATATTGAGGCTGAGAGACTAAGAAGAATGTTTTGTAATCTTATAAGGCTGGGAGGACAAAAATTAGAATTTAGGTCATGCTAAGTGTTCCTATTATATTTTGCAACTTTTCAATTGGTATTTTCAAAAGACTATGCCCTAATAGTAAGGATAAAGCAGAAACAGATGAAACCTCAAATGGCTAAAGCCTAGCTTTGAATCATTTTAAAGTCCCTAGCCTAACTGAATGCCATAAACAAAAATGAAATCCCCTCTGGAGAAATGTGACATCATTCAGAATTTTGAATACCTTTAAAATTATTTATACATGAACTATGGTATTCAATTAAAATAACCAATAATACTAAAAGGCCAGTAATTATCCAAAAGCTAGGGAAAAAATGAAACAGACTCATAAGATATCCAGATATTAAAGATGTTATATATAAAATTAAAATAACCATGATTAATAGGATTAATCTTCCTCCAAAACCCTCAGTTTGTTTCTCAGAGTCCACAGTCTCTCATGGTTCGTCTCCCCCTCCAATTTCCCCCAACTCACTTCTCCTCTCCATCTCCCCATGTCCTCCATGTTATTCCTTATGTTCCTCAAATAAGTTAAACCATATGCTAATTGACTCTCTCTGTTTGACTTATTTCACTCAGCATAATCTATTTCAGTCCCATCCATGTTGATACAAAAGTTGGGTATTCATCCGTTCTGATGGAGGCATAATACTCCATAGTATATATGGACCATATCTTCTTTATCCATTCGTCCATTGAAGGACATCTTGGTTCATTCCACAGGTTGGCAACTGTGGCCATTGCTGCTATGAACATTGGGGTAAAGATGGCCCTTCTTTGCACTACATCTGTATCTTTGGGATAAATACCCAATAATGCAATTGCAGAGTCATAGGGTATCTGTATTTTTAATTTCTTAAGTAATCTCCACACTGTTTTCCAAAGTGGATGCACCAACCTGCATTCCCATCAACAGTATAAGAGAGCTTCCCTTTATCCACATCCTCTCCTGCACTTGTTGTTTACTGTCTTGTTAATTTTGGCCATTCTAACTGGTGTAAGGTGGTATCTCGGTGTGGTTTTGATTTGAATCTCCCTGATGGCTAGTGATGATGAACATTTATTCACGTGTCTGTTAGCCATTTGTATGTCTTCACTGGAGAAGTGTCTGCTCATGTCTCCTGCCCATTTTTAAACATGATTATCTGTTTTGTGTGTGTTGAGTTTGAGGAGTTCTTGATAGATCTTCGATATCAGCCCATTGTCTGTACTGTCATTTGTAAATTTCTTATCCCATTCAGTGGGTTGCCTCATTGTTTTGTTGACTGTTTCCTTTGATGTGCACAAGATTTTTATCTTTATGAAGTCCCAAAAATTCATTTTTGCATGTGTTTCCTTTGCCTTTGGAGACATGTCTTGAAAGAAGTTGCTATGGCTGATGTCAAAGTGGTTACT
>RCUC01017991.1:0-18303 GCA_003697995.1 Taxidea taxus jeffersonii
TCCCTGCAGGCCAGGGTCTTTAAACTCCCCCACTGGTTCCATTCAGGAGAGTCTGATATAATCACAGAAGGTGGTTTACGGTTCATTTCCCCGAGTTGAAATCACAGTTTTCACCATGACATGATACCACAAATAAGGTATTTTGTGACTATAATACCTAGACCGGTGGTTCTAAACTGGGGGGTTGGGGCTCACTAAAGGGCAGTTGGCAAGAGCTGGGGATCTTTTGGGTATTGCATTGGTATGGGGGTGCTACTGGTAATTACTGGGCAGAGACCAGGGATGATGCTGAACTTCCTACACTGCACAGCACCGCCCTCCCCCATGATAGGGAAATATCTAGTCCCTCAGGAGTGCCGAGGTTGAGAAGCCATTTTGTAGAACAACGGTCATGTTGGAATGATGCTGCGGGGGTTTCTGGTCTACCGCAGGACCAGCTGTGATCAATTACCTATTTTGATACAATGTGGTCACATTACATTCATGAACACATGAGGCTATATACCAAATACAAAGTACAAAAAGATAAAACATGGCTGAAGTCATTCCTTGGTGAACTTCCAGAAGCTTGAATGGCAAAGCATTGCCTGGTTCCTGCAGGGCTCCAAAGGTGGGTACGTTGTGGACACTGCCCTCGATGAACCGATGATGTGTTGGTGCAGGCATGCCTGGAAACGGATGACTTTACTATAGTGTGGAAACTTGGTGGGGACAAAATGGAAGTCAGATGGTGTTATTAACACCTGCTGTTTTGGGCATCAAGATGCATTGTCGTTAGTATGGATGATTTGACTTTTTAGATATGTGTATAGATGTAGATGATATAGAGACATACACCTACAGGATAGAGATATGTTTAGATGATGTAAATGCAAGTATAGATGGCATTGCTCTAAATGATAAAGATAGGGATATAGGTATCGTTGATACTAGACATAGTTACAGATATCGATGACATCATATAGAAGTGCATCTGTTTTTAAATAATAATAATCATAATAAAATGATAACAAAATTTAGGAGATTTCCTTAGAAGACCTAAGTACTTAGTTGGCTAATACCTGTTTCCTTGTTCTGTCTCATCTCACAGCCCTGGGTTATACATACTGGGTACACCTTTGAAGAAAAAAGATGAGGGCTTCTGGGTGGCTCAGTGAGTGAAGTGTCTGCTTTGGGCTCAAGGCATGATCTCAGGGTCCTGGGGTTGAGCCCCACATTGGGTTCCCCCCTCTGTGGGGAGTCTGCTTCTCTCTCTTCCTCTGCTCCTCCCCACTGTGCTTGTGCTCTCTCTCAAATAAATAAATAAAATCTTTGGAAAATAAAAAGAAAAATGATGATATTGTAATTAGATGAGCTAAGCAAAACTTTTTTCTTTTTTTTTTTCGGGTTGGCAGGAACTTATGTGTACTGTTGCTTTGGGGTAAAGCAAGCAGGTGGACAGAAAGAAGGCAAAATTACAAACAAGAGAGTGTGACTGATGAAATTAGGAGCCGTGAGACAAGCAATTATGAGACAGCAACCGCAGGTGAGGGAGGTAACATGGAAAAGGAGGCGTTTCCCTCTGAGATCATGTTGACAACTAAGAAGAGAAAACTCAACAGGAAATCCATAACCTAAGTACCGTACATAAAGAAGCAAACATTAATAAAAATAAGTGGATTAAAGATTCTGCTCAACTCATCTAAAAGGACATAAAATATAATTAAAGAGACAGAGAGGTAAAACCTTTTTTAAAATAATGCTATAAGCAACTGATGAATCACTAAATCCTACCCTTGAAACCAATAATGCACTATTTATTAACTAAATTGAATTTAAATAAAAAATAAAAAAAATTAACAAAACAACTTATAAATGATCAACTTTAATGATCCATTAAGGGGCTGGTGTTTTGAGGAAACAAAAACAAAGTGAGGTAAACAGTGAATCCCCTGTCTGAAAGAACAAAAATAACAAAAATACATCAACATAAAAATTCATGAAACACAAAAAGGAAGCAAACAGAAAGTTTTGTTGACTACAAAACTTAAGGACCAAGGTAAGATCAGTTTTTTTTTTTCTCCAGAAAATAAATGAAGTGGATTGACTGATTGCTTAATTAATTAATTAATTAATTAGTGTCTCTTTCCTGGAGGAGTCTGCTGTAGATTGTAGGTTTGGAAATGCCGTATTAGGATGGAGTTTCTTTTTCTTCTTCTTTTTAAGATTTTATTTGTTTGAGAGAGAGAGAGAGAGAGGGCATGGATGGCCATGGGGAGGGGCAGAGGAAGAAGCAGACTTCCTGATGAGCACAGGGCCTGATGTGGGACTCAATCCCAGGACCCTGGGATCATGACCTGAGCTGAAGGTAGAAGCTTAACCTACTGAGCCACCCCAGGATGGAGCTTCTTAAACTCAGATAGGCAACCTAGTCTCTTGGGGAGGTGTTCCTCTTGTGGGAACCACTCGTAGGTACCAGACCTTTGAGTAAGAAGCAGGGAGTACAGGAAATGAGGGAAACACAGCTTCCATCCAGTGTGTCAATTAGTCTTGATTGTATCCTCCTGCTGATGGGAAAAATAGTAAAGTATTTAAAGGAGTTAAATAATCACACTCATCTGCAAGGGGCACAGATGAATGGAGCATAGATATGAAGACATTAATCTGTGGTCAGAGACCCCTGTAGATTCCTTTATAATCATCTGGTCAAGAGCAGATGAGAGCTGAGAAGGGACAAGTCCATAGTGGGGAGTAGGCACAGTTTTAGGAAATTTTAGGCATTGTAATGAACAGAGTATGGGGAGTTGGTGGATGTGAGGTGAGAGGTGTGTGGATGGGGCTGGTATTTCCAGATTGGGGGATTGATCTGTACATGCACAGAAAGAGGGAATGAAGTTGCAAGGGTAATTTAGGTGCAAAGATGCTGAGTTCATTTTAGACCCATGGAAAGTCCTGAAGAAGGAGAGACGTTCAAGGAACATAGGTGGGCATCATGGCATCGTTACAGAGAGTCTGTTGGAAGTGTTGAATCTCTGGGTTGACCTCAGACTGTGGAGTGGGATCTGCTCTCGAACAAATTCTAGCAAACGCACATTGCACGGTGAAAAATCCCTGAAATGGAAAACATTCTAGGGAGAAGTGATCATATAGGGTTTGAAGGAATTTTTTAGGCCAAGATACTGGACGTTCTTTCATCATTATCTCTCAGTCTGGGTGATGTCAGACTTCTTTTAAAGATTTATTTATTTATTTTAGAGAGAGAGAGAGAGACAGAGAGAGAGCCCGAGGATGAAGAAGAGAGAATCTGAAGCTCACTCCACATGGAGCATGGGCCCCAGCACAGGGCTCCATCTCACGACCCCGAGATCACGACCCCAGCCAAAACCAAGAGTCGGGTGATAACCAACAGCACCACCCAGGCACCTCAATGTGAGATTTTCTCAAGAAGTATCCAGCCACCCGCCATGAAGACAGAGATGCTGAATCTAGCGTAACTCGGGGCTTGGGTGGTTTTGCATGAGAAGAGAAGGAGGATAATGAATTTGACATGCTGATAAGAGGATTGTTCAGACGCTCAGCCAAGAGCTTGAAAGAAAACCCTTCAGAACACTTTCAGCTTGGGGACCGTGGTGGTGTTTCTGCCACCCCTAGATCAGGTATAGGTAATAGTTGGAAGATATTTTGGGGTCAGTTTCAGACTGACTAAGCTACTACAGTGAATATTGCCATAAAGCAAGACCCATGAATTGTTTGGTTTCCCAGTACATAGAAAAGTTATGTTTCCACTATACTGTAGTCTGTTAACTTGTAATGGCACCAGTCTAAAAGTACACTGTGCATATCTTAATCTAAAAATACATTCTTGGGGCACCTGGGTGGCTCAGGCATTAAGTGTCCATCTGCCTTTGGCTCAGGTCATGATCCCAGGGTCCTGGGACTGAGCCCCTCATTGGGCTCCCTACTCAGCGGGAAGCCTGATTCCTCCTCTCCCACTCTCCCTGCTTGTGTTCCCTCTGTTGCTGTCTCTTTCTGTTGAATAAATACATTAAATCTTTTTTTTAAATAAAAGTACATTATTATTTAAAAAATGGTAACCATTCCCTGAGTTTTTAGCGAAGTCTTTTTGTAGGTGGAGGGTCCTGCCTGGATGTCATGGCTGCTGAGTGACCAGGGTGGTGGTGTATGAAGGTCAAGGTGGCTGTGGCAGTTTCTGAAAATGACAGCAAAGTTTGCCGCATTGATAGACTCATCCGTCATGGGCGATTTCTCCATAACAAGCGATGCTCTTTGGTAACATGTCACCCCCAGTAGAGCTTCTTTCAAAATTGGAGTCAAGCAACTTGAAACCCTGCTGCCTTTTTATCAACTGAGTTTATGCTACCCAAGGTGAAGTTTCGGGAAATGTGTACAGCATTCCTGTGGCAACATCATGAGATCTCAGGAATCCTCCCCATTTTTCCACCTGCCATTCTGCATCCTGCTTCCCTGCTCGGGTGGCCCTGGCATCTGTTACTGAAAGTTCTCATCCTGTCTTTCTTGGGAGAGCTCTGGAGAGCCCATGCTACTGGTAAACAGTCCACCTGGTTCGGGGATTTAGTTTTCTTCTGGGGCTGAATCTTGCAAATGGACGTCAGTCCACCCACTTTAGCTGGTCCCACTTGGGGTGGGATGGGGGTGGCTATTCAAGGTGAGGGGGGTATTTTTTACGACATTATTAATTTATTTGAGAGAAGGAGAAAAGGAGACAGAAGGTGCAAGCAGGGGAAGAGCAGAGGGAGAGGGAGAAACAGAAATGAGGTTGGTAATGTTGAAAGAGAAAGAGCAGTATAATCTTTCAAAGTTTCAAAACAAATAAAACCACATGATAAAAATTATCAGCATCTGTAGAGGCCATATGCACATGGAAGTCAGAGTCCTTGGGTTCAAATGTTAAGACCATAAATTATGGCATGCGAGTCTCTGAGTGAATTACCTAAATGCTTTGCACCTGTTTTTCTTTGTGCATAAAATGGAAATAATTATGATATCTACATTCTTTGTTGGTTAGGATTAGATGTAATGTGTTTTCTAAATGATCAACTGTTAAAATTCTTGTTAGGGGTTACAATAACTAGTGCTATAATAATACTAATAAATTATAAACATTAATGACTATAATTAGAATAATAATTGCAAAGACCTACCAACTCTCCCAACAGACCCCATGGGGCCAGAATTTTACAAAACCACTGCTTTTAGGGCTAAGACTAAGGTACCAAGTATGATACTTAGAGCATTTTTAAGTTAGGAAAAGTGTTTTTATGACCCTTCCATCAGAGCTGTGCCTTAGTACAGAAATATGAAAAATTGCTTTACACTCACACTAAAATGTCTAAACACAAGAAATAATGTAGTTGACCTTTAAACAATGTAAGAATTAGGGTTGCCAACCTCAACATAGTTGAAAATATGTATATAACCTTCAACTTACCCCAAACTTAATTATTGATAGCCTACCGTTGGCCAGTAGCCTTCAAGAGAGCATACACAGTTGACTCACATCTACTCTGTCTTATGTACTACACACTGAATTCTTACAATAAAGTAAACTAGAGGGGAAAAAGTCATTTAAAAAACCATAAGGAAGAGAAAATACATTTACAGGACTGTGCTGAACTTAGAGGAAATGAACCCACGTATGAGTGGACCTGTGCCATTCAAACCCATTCATTCAAGGGTCAGGTGTATATATTGTGGGTAAAAGTGCAGTATTTTAAAAGGGCTGGTAGAATTAAATTCAGTGGTAATAACTGAAATAAGGTCTGAGTTCTCATAGCAAGAGACCCCCCCTTTTTTGGAAAATGTATTTTTTAAAAGTACCTAAAGGAGACTGTGAAGTAGATCTGGAAATTTCTCTTGCTCCCCAGCTGTTAACCTGTGTGGAGCCCATGACATATGCTGCCAGTGTGGGTTCTCTGATCTAATGCTGGTCCCTTTTTAAAAAGTTAAATAATCTTTTGTCATAAAAGCAATGCATATGTATTATGGAAATGTAAAAAAAAAAAAGAGTAAAAACATAGAAATAAAAACATCATTTTCATACCACACTGTGACTACCACTGATAAAACACTGTAATGTGTAACCCTCCAAATATTTTTATTACATATAAGCATCTTTTTGCCAAAAAAGGGTCATGCTTCCCATTATGCTTTATGATCTTTTTCCAATTCAATAATATCCAGCTTTATATTTATAATAAGTTCTACTCACTCCTTATATTATTGGGGACATACTTATATTCCCCCAAGTGATCCCCACAATGTTTATAGTCAGTTTGTTCGAATCCCTAATAGGATCCCAAATGATATCTGATCATTATGCGCATAAAATGTATAATATGTCTCAGCTCTCCCCATTTTTTTTTTCTTTTTTGCCATCATTCCATTGGAAACTTGAGGTCAGTTTTTCTGCAGAATATGACAGATATATATAGCAATTTCTTTGTGCTACTGTCTGGTTTGGCTGTTTACATTTGAATTTCTATTCTCTCCTTTAGAAATGGCAAAAGTTAAATGTCAAAAGGGTTTCATCTCAAAGAACTGACATTTGTGCTTTTTGCATAACATGTGAGGAAGGGAAAGACACAGGACATTCACCTTTGGAAAACCCACGTAGGACGATTTTTCCTGGTGGCATCATCTAACTAGTCAAGCTCTCGATATTGCCCTCGGATCATGTGAGGATGTATTGGCTACACATGTAATGAAGACCAATGCCTGCTGTCTATTGACCCTTTAATTTCTCCTTTTATTTAATTACTGAAATTTAGTTATCCATCAATTTGCCTTTTATTGGCTTCCATAATTATAAGGAGCCTTGATGTATAAATGGGATTGTGTCTACTAAAGGACACACAAATACAGATAGAAAGTTTTCTTCACAATCCATATCCATTTGATTCATTAGTCATTCCATTCAGCTTTATCCTCCACTAAGGTCTGTGCAAGGCAGAACAAGGAGGGGGAAAAAAAACCCTGAATTCCAACATTAGAGATATTTCAGATTTGGAAAAAAGCATCTGTAGTTTTACATTACTTCATTAAGAAATTAAATTAATTTCATTAGGAAATTAATGTTTGTAGCCATTATAAAGACAGTTGATCTTTTTTCTTTTTTCTCAAAGAATGTCCTGCCTTATAATTCAATAAAAATTTATTGGGATGCAATCCAGGTGCTATGAAATGCATACTTTTATTATTTTTTAAATTAACATGCAATGCATTATTTGCTTCAGGGGTACAGGTCTGTGATTCTTCAGTCTTACACAATTCCCAGCACTCCCCATAACAGGTACCCTCTCCAATGTCCATCATCCCGCCACCCCATCCTTCCCATCTCTCTCCTCTTCTGCAACCCTAGTTTGTTTCCTCAGATTAAGAATCTCTCATGGAAACAAATACTTTTAATCTGTATGTTTTGATAGTTTTCGGTAGATCTATAGTTAGGCCTCTACCCTGGCTGTCAAGTTCAGTGTATTTTGATCCCAGAATATGGGTAGCAATTTCAGAATATTTTTATCACCCCTCAAGGAAATCCTTTGCCCTTTGGTAGTCACTCCCATGATGTTTTCAAATTTAAACCCTATTGTAGCATGGATTAACACAACCTTCATGTTTCTAGTTGAATAATATTCCATTGTATGGACAGACGACTTTTCCTTTATCCATTCATCCACTGATGAACATTTGGGTGGTTTGCTTGTTTGATCTCTTATGAATAATGCTGGAATGCGTATTCATGTACACGTCTTGGTGTGAACCTTCATTTTTGTTGGGAGTATACCTTGGAGTGAACTTGATGGGTCAAGCGGTGCATCTCAGTGTTGAGAAACACCCACACTATCCTCCAAAGTGGCTGTAACCTTGGACATTCCAGCAGCAACATCTGAGCCTTCCGATTCTCCCACGTCCTCCGCAACACTTGTTACGTTATGTTCGCAATGTTATGTCATGTTTTGTTTAGATTTTAGCTGCTTAGCCCAAACTCGGCCTGTGAAAGTTCATATTTTAACATCTGAATGGGGGACTTGACTTCCCGCCACATAAAAATGATTTGACTGATGGAAGGACACATGACGAAAGGTTTTCCTTAAATGTTTTTTTCTCTGCGCATTTACAAAGGATGCTTTATGAGCATTTTCAAAAAAATGACCATCTTGGGTTTTCAGCTAGACTCGTAACTTGATTGATTCACAAGAATGAAAACAGCCCTAGCAATACTGCCCTTTTGTGGCTGAAAACATCCCTCCAGCAGGACGGCCGTATCCCCATACCTGTGAGTTCCTCCCTCTTGGAAGATACTCATGGGGTGTTCACTCATGTCCCAAACACCTGCTAGAGTTTCCCCATTGTAATAGCCAGCCCTGAACTGTGCTCATGAGTGAGATTAACTGTGATCACAGCATCTTCTATCAGGAAGGTGACCCCATCCCAATGACCATGAGAACCTCTCTGGTGCATCTCATTTCTGTTACTTTGCTATCTTTGCCTTTACATACATGGGACGTGTATGTTTCCCCTCCCAATTGATTTTGGCACCATTTTACAAGGAGCAAATGAGCCTTGGATTGGATCAAAAGAGACTTGAGGTGTAACACTCAGAACGTTGAATGGAGGGTGGTCGCTCCTGCAAGTGGTGCCTATGATGGAATTCTTTAAACCTTTGGTGTCTCATAACTGTAGACAGCTGTGTGTGTGAGAGAACTAAACCTCTCCCCCATGGGAGCAAACAGCCATGTGTCTGCTCTGCACAGGAATTTTCTCTTCATTAAGCATCATTATGCAGACTTATCTGGAGCCTGCTCTGGGTCAGGTGTCCAATGGCACATTGATGGATAAGTAAGAGCAAAACAGTCTTTGTGCTCACACTGCTATGATCTGTGGAAAGGCAGGCCAGGATCTGACCATTTCACCAACGGTGAGATGCACCATCATGCTTTTTGGACACAGGACCAGGCTGCAATCCTGTAGGCTCACATATAATCAGACCCAAAGGGAAATTCTGTCTTCCAAGGGCTCCTCCTGGAAGGCAGGCTGGGTGGGAGCACCTGTTAGCTCTAGAAGGAGTCATGTAAGGGAGGAATATTAGATGATGGTGAGGAGTAAGGAGGAGGGACAAAGCCTGGGGGGAGGAAGCATTCCCCAGTTGACAGCTTGAGTTGGTTTGAGCCCAATGGACACCCAACACTTATACTTGCCCTCTGCTAGCTCAGCATCTGCCCAGCAGACAGAGTATCTTGAATGCTCCTCTCTGCTGAAAGCCCTTACAGGCTGCACTTTAAGACCGATGAATACCCAGTTTCAAGTCTTTGTAGTTGATCTCTTTCATGGGGCTGTTGTTTCCTCAACAGGTTGAGGATCAGATACCTCTTAGCTCCCTGCAAATGATTCTCCTAGACATTCAAAGCATCAGACTTATCATTCATGAGATACACTGGGGGGTAATTTCCCTTTCCACATGAGCCTGTTCGGCCATATGTCATTGACAAGCTCTCGGTGCAGGCGTCATCACAGTCGAGGCTACCTTCTGGGGGGTGGCATTCTCAGTGTCCACATCCTCTTCAGCCCCACATCATCAGTGTGACCCCGAAAGTGTCAAAGACGGGAGAAGAGAACCTGTTCTGTTCAGCATGAGATATGGTAGGAGTCTTATTTCTCCTATATTTATGGAGTCCCTGCCAGCAGAGCCTGCCTTCTGATGGACAGCCTGGAGAATTGGTGCTGTGTTCCTGTCCAGGCATGGTCAATCAGTCCTCACCAAGGGTCCCCAGGTCCTGATACCTTGTCAGTCAAAGTTTTTGAATCCATTGTTGTGAATGAAAAGTCACTGTTTTGGCTATAAGGGAAAAGGACCAAGTAAAGGGACCATATGGTACCTACCCTCCAGAAATTTAATTTTATTAGGTGGATCACCTACCATTACAGAGAGTTGGTGGCTGGTACAGATTGAGTGAAGAGGTACTGGAAACAGCCTTGAGAAATGCTCTTAGCAGTCAAAGGACTCAATTTTCTCATCCTTAAAATGGGGATTAGGTGAGATGATGTAGGTAAAAGAGCTCTGTGTGATTTTAAAATGATACAGAATTTTAATGGGCAGTGACCGCCCTGTCTGATTCTTCACATCCTGCCCACTGTCTTGTGGGGAACAAACATGTTGCAGCTGCAGAATGCAAATTTGTTTGCTGAGTAATGGTCATAAGGAGAGATAGATAAATGCATAGGTAGATAGATAGATGATAGGTAGGTAGATAGATAGATACACGATAGGTAGGTAGGTAGATAGATAATAGATAGATACATGATGAATGGTGAATGGATGGATAGGTAGGTAGATAGATATGATGGATGGATATAGATCCATAGATAATACATATGACGGATGGATAGATAAATGATAAATAGAGGGTAGATAGATATGATGAGTGCTGGATGAATGGATAGATAGATAGTTATGATGGATAGATAAGCAAATAGGTAGATGGTTGATAGATATGATAGATGGGTAGATAGATGATTGATGCCAATAGAAGATAGATGGATGGATAGATAGATAGATGTGATGGATAGATAAGTAGAGAGATGGTTAGATAGTTGATAGATATGATGGATGGATAGATGATAGACACTAGATAGAGGATAGATGGCTAGATAGATAATAGATAAATAGATATATACAGATAGAATGGATAGATAGATGATAGATGATAGATAGATTAGATAGATAGATAGATAGATAGATAGATAGATAGATAGATGATAGATAGATAAGGGAGAAAGAGTTAGCATTATTTCTCTACTATTAACCTCTCCAAAATGTTAAGAACCTATCTCAGAGGACGGCATAAAGAATTATGTGAAATTAAGTACAACATGCCCGAAACTTCAATATGGGGAAAAGTCCAACCAACAGAGCCCCACCTGGGATATTATGGAAGATTAATGGACAAACTTCCTTGATTTCCATTCAACCTATAGTGAAATTAGTAGGACTTAATAAATTTCAGTGACTTTTAAAGTTTTATAAGCATTGTGCATAATTCAACACGCAGCTGTTATAAAAAAAAAAAAGAGAACATATAAGATTTTATTTCTTTCAGACTCACAGAGTTTATCCCACAGCAAGATTTATAATGCTTGCCTTTGAAATATTTTCTGTCCAATGACAGCTTGGTGTCATTTTTCAAGATGCACATATAGATTTGTTCCATTAGAAGAGTTATATTCTGATTCTTAGAAATGGACTCAAGACCTGGCAGTTCCAAATATCTGTTTGGCTTCCCTTTTTAGGGAAAGATTTAAGGTCAAAATAAAGATCTTTGGAGAATTTCCCAGGCTCCTACCAAACATGATTATTCTATTAGATAACTCTCCAAAAAAAAAACTTTCTTTGATCTTCACATTTTCTTTCAAAGGAGAGGATGTTCATCAATCAAATGTAAATTTTAAAAATTTAAGAATCTGGCCCTATAGAATTTAAATAAATCATTGTCAGGCTCATGTAGTTTAGCAATTTAATGGGTTGGGAAAAAAAATCTATTTAAATGTTTAAAGTTTAGAGGGTTTTTTTTTTTTTTTTCGTTTAAGTATAATTCACATGCCCTAAAAACCCTGTATGGTCTATGTGGCACTCCTCATTCTCTCCGCTAATTGGCTTTGCATCCTCATGACTCTCAGCTGTGGTCATGAGCCGTGAGTGTTCAAAAAAAGACATAAATATGATTGACTTGCTCAGGTGAGTGTCTTGATTATTTGGAGATGTTTTTACTACATGTCCCTGTGATCACCAATTCATGTCCCCCTTTATCCTAACATTCATCCAATACCAGAGGAGTCCATTCTCTGATCCTAATGAGGGCTTACAAGCAATTAGTCTAGTTTGTCCAAAGGCATTCTCATTCTTCTCTTGTGTAAACTCAAGCGTTGCAGAGCCTTGGCTGGGGACACCTGTCTGTTGTGCGTGGGCTCGAGAGCTTCATTCACTAACTCAGAAATCCTATCTGTCCACCACAGAACCCTGGCACCCTGACCCAGTGTGAGATGGGGGCTGTGCATACCACCCTGAGACAGAAACACAATCAGAGACTTAAAAGACCAGATACAGATATGGGTGTGAAATAGTCCAATCACACAAAGTTAACTTGCTCAAAATACACTACTTCATCAAACCACCCACCATCTTCTTTTCCCAGTTGTGTGAATCCATGTGACATGTGATGCTGATGTCATGCTTCTATGAATCAAGACCTCTGGGGATCTGGTAACCATGTAAGGCGTGGGATGTAGACACCTCTCTGGAAATAGGACATGGGGTGCAAAAGATCAGATACTAATATAGATCTTGAGCTCCCCAGTTGCCCTGTTTTAATCTGATTGGGCTTCTGTGACAATACCGTAGATGTATATAATATGGGGCTTAAAAACAGTAGGCGCTCATTTCTCACAGTTTTGGAGGCTAGATGTCCAAGATCAAGGCACTGGCAGGTTTTCCTGGTGCATGGATGGCCATCTTCTAGCTGGGTCCTCACATGGAGGAAGGTTCAAGGATGGCCTGTAGGGTCCTTTTTAATAGGGCACCCATCCCATTCATGAGACTTCATCCTCAGGATCTGATCACCTCCCAGAGCCCCACCCTCTAAATCCACCTCTGTGGGGATTAGGGTCTCAATTTAGGAAATCTGGAGGGACACGCACACTCAGTACATAGAGTGCTCTAAGTTACTCACTCAGAATTACTCTTTATTTTAAATTCCTTGGGATTTTATTACCCTATTGGGTTGGGTCAAGCCATCAGACATCAATCATGGTGGTGTCATCCTACACCTTAAGCCCTCAAGCGCATGTTTGAATGTTTAAGAAGAACAGTCACAACATGAATCCCCTTACTTGTCTTATGAGGAGACCACACTGAAAATGCGAAATAGACGTTGATTGAATCTTAGTAAATGCTCATAATAATGGGCCCACCCTGAGATTTCAAAGACATTCAGTAACATCTTGAGGAATAAATAGAGACCTAGTAGACGGACTGCCTATTATTTTCATATATTAATGAAAAAAAGAGGCTATTTTCAACAACAACAAAAACAAGTGGCTGATTGATGAACATTCTTGTAAAGAGAATTCCATCAACATTTTCTCGCATTTTGTCAAGTCCATGTGAAGACTTTGCGGCCAGGCCCTGGTGTGGCTCTTGGGAAGCCATAGGTAAAAACCAGAAAACAACAGAACAATAAAATTTAGAACACCCTAGGTATTAATAACAATCAATTATTAATATTAATAAAGTAATATATTCTTATGTGCATCACAATCAATTTCTTACAAATAGAATTAATAAATGCTTTATTATATGTTAATTAAATTAATAAAGTATTAATGCATTGGTCATTTAGTATTAATAATTTAAATTTATTATTATTTATGATTAATAAGATATCAGAGCCTCTGGGTGGCTCAGTCAATTAAGCATCTGCCTTTAGTTCTGGTCATGATCCCAGGGTCCTGGGATTGAGTCCTACATCAGGCTCCGCGCTCAGCAGGGAGCCCTGGTTTTCCCTCTCCCTCTGCCTGCTGCTCTCCTACTTGTGAGCTCTCCCTCACTCTTTGTCTCAAATAAATAAATAATAATAAATATAAAAAAATGAAAAAAAAAATCAACAGTCTGATCATTTAGAATTAATAACCCAAGCTTTAGCCACTAGAAAAATTGCATGTGGAAGGGCGCGTAGGTGGCTCAGTTGGCTAAGGGTCTGCCTTTGGAGTAGATCATGATCCCAGGATCCTGGGATCTAGTCCCACAGTCCTGGGATCAAGTCCCACATCAGGCTCCCTGCTTAGGAGGGAGCATGCTTCTCCCCTGACTGCTGCTCCCCACTCCCACTCATGCTCTCTCTCTTTCTTTCTGACAAATAAATAAAATGTAAAAAAAACAAATTATACATGGAATTCTGTGATATGCTTACTCACCCTACTAGAATAAAAGCATCCCATGACTTACCCAAATGTGTGTCTGGCACATCTCCTCTCCTATCTTGTCTGATGCCATCCAGAAGAGTTAAGATCCTTGTCTTACGACCAAAAGAGTTCATTGACCCATCTGGCAATTTTCTCACAGTAGGTGTTAAGTAATTTTTCTTACCAAATCATGAAGCCAGTGCCTGAGTTTCCAAAGCAAAGTGTTTTATTTTCCTTCCCTAATGGCTTGTTTTGGGTGTAAGTCAACAGGAACGTGTAGGGTAGTACAGACATTGCCATGCTGGCTTCTGGAACAAATCAGACCTAGAAAACATCCCCTCGCCCCTGCATAAACAGGGCTTCCAACAAATCTTTGTCAGGTAGGACTCCTAAACAAAACAAAACAACAACAAAAAAGCCAACAACAGCCCAGTTGATATTTTAATTACGTTACGTTATTTTGGACTTAGAATCCCCCGGGAAGGGGGCAAGATGGTGGAGAAGGAGCAGGTGCCATTTCAACCTGTCCCCTAAAGTGAGCTGATTATGTACCAAAGAACTGTGATCACCCATGAAATCAGCCCAAGTTTAGACTATACACTTCTGGATCTCTACGGGGGCAGAAGACACCAGTGGACACATAAAGCAGAGTGGGAACATTGGACTGATATCAGAAGATAAACAAAAGGGGGAGGGAGTCACCAGAAGGGACCCATCGGAAAGTAACACCCCAATACAAGAGTGCCCTGTGATTGGGGACCAGCATTAACTTGGAGTCTGGTTGAAAACACTCAAAAAGAGGAAAAGGTCTTAAGGGGAAATTGGTGGAATCAGGCAGTTAGGGACAGGGGCTTAAGCCCACGGACCCAGGATGGAATCCCCCGTTGGAATCAGAATGGTATCCCAGTTAGGAAAATGTATGCCAATCTTTTAAGAATTATGGCTTCCTGGGGCGCCTGGGTGGCTCAGTCGTTGAGTGTCTGCCTTCGGCTCAGGTTGTGATCCCAGAGTTCTGGGATCGAGCCCCGCATCGGGATCCCTGCTCAGTCGAAGCCTGCTTCCCCCCTCTCTCACTCACCCTGCTTGTGTTCCCTCTCTCGCTGTGTCTCTCCCTGTCAAATAAACAAATAAAATCTTTAAAAAAAATTTAAAAAAAGATTTAAAAAAAGAATTACGGCTTCCTCCAACCCTAAAAGGGTCAATCCACACAGACAGATGCTCTGACCTTGGGTTCTCTTTAGAAATGCTATTTTAATCCCGTTAGAGTTAGCATATAGTGTTACACTAGTTTCAAAGGTACAAGCTAATGACTCAGCATTTCCATCCATTACCTGGTGCTCATCAGGACAGACAGGTGCACTCCTTTCTCCCCATCCCCTGTTTTCCCCACCCACCCACCTCTGGTGACCCTTCAGGGTGTCCTCTAGAGTTCAGAGTCTGCTTCTCAGTTTTTCTCTCTCTCTTTTTCCCTTTGTTCATGTCTTTTGTTTCTTAGGAAACATCTGCATGCTTTTTGGATGGGCGTTGCAGCGAGGACATCAGCAAGCTTTTAAGCACTATATGGGAACAGCATTGCAATCCCATTAATGGCCTGTTCTGCCTCCGAGAGATCTCTGCTGAATTCGGGCGAATGCTGTGGGAGCAAAGAGTTAGGGTTATTTGAACATAATAGCTTGTCCTTTATAAGAGTTTTGCCTCTTGTTTTTATGTCCCGGTAATGGATTATTCTAGATGCTTGGCAGACATTAGCTATGCAAATGTAAGAGAAAAATAAGGGTAAATTTGGAAATACAACATTGCTGGTGTTCTTGAAGTATTTAAGAAAGAGTAACTAACGATTTGAAATTTCTGAATCAGGTCGATCGAAACCTCGTTCGGAAACTAGGTTGTTCATAGACAACTCACTTCATAACTTTTCAAGAAGACCGGAAAGCACCAGGAAGAGTCTCTGTTGTAGAAATCACTCCACTCTATCACGGGTGATAATGTAATTTCTGCTCCTGGAGAAGATTGATTGTAGCAGTTGTTGCAAACGAGCTGAATGAGATAATCTAAAAATAATATCCGATGCATTTGAGTATAAATAATAGATTACCTGGAGAATTAGCGCCCCTGTGTTGGGACCTGTGTTGCTTCACGATGTAAAATTTTACTGTTTTCCGCACAGTGTGCCGGCTGGAGTTAAGACAAGCGGCAAGGAGCGTGATTAAGTATTGATAAACGTACACCCAGGATTATGCAAAAGCCCATGTGGCTTTTCTTCCCCTCTGTCCCGTGTTCATCGTGTGGCTCAACACGGGCAGCACCAATATTCCTGGTGTTGGTAAAACTGGTAATATTGGTAAAATGGTAAAAATATTCGTAAAAACGGTAATATTCCTGGAGTTGGTAAAAAGGGAACTAAAAATGAATACAGCCTAATTCAAAGTCACAAGGGAAGATAAACAGTCATTAAATAGGACAATACTCAGATTAAAAATAGAAGGAAATCCCTGTAAGGAGAGGAGGCCCTCGGGAAGGAACATATTTGAAGACTTCATTCTTTTCAACCAGGCGACCTCACGGATGTTCCAAACTGGAAAGTTAGGACTTCAGCCAAGTTGGAAACCACTTGGCTTACAAGGACTAGAAACATTGTTTTGTTGAGTTTGGCTTAAAATTTCCCCCATGTTCATCCTCTATGTTTTTTTTTTTTCTGATTTAATACTCTGATTTTTTTCCCCCTTTGGAAGAATTTAAGGATGGGGTCATACTAGATTCTGCCTGCAATCGTCATAATTTCTGCGTTACAGGTTTATAATCTTTAAATCTTATGTAAGAACATGGTTGATCAAAAACATAAACCGATTTTTTTTTTCCTTTTTTGGCTTTTTCTTTTCTGTTTTGTCTTCCCATGTTCTGGTGATTGCTGGTGATCCATGGCTTTCCAGAGTTGGGTCCCGAATGCGTCCATTCTCTGTGTCTGTGGTGACATAGCCTTCTCCACTGTCTTCATGTTTCACTCTTCCCTCTCTCTTATGAGGACACCTGTCCCTGCATTTCAGGAGCACCCCAGTCCAGTATGGCCTGATCCTCACTTGATTACTTGATTAAAAAGGCCTCACTTGATTAAAAAGGCCACATTCACTAGTAGGTTTTTTTGCAGGGGACACGGTCTAGTCCCCATTGTCTGCGATGCAATGAAACACCATAATTCATGGGTCTCCAGAGAGGGTCACAGGCACAATAAATGTTCAAAGAGATTATTCTGTCATGCTCATATAAGCAAAGCCCCACTAACTGCTCTGCGACTTTTTATAAGTTTGCCCACCATTGAGACAACCCCTGTGGGTCCCAGACGTACCCATTGGTGAGAAGACTCGGATTCTAAGCCCATTAAACTTCTGCCTGCAGAAAAGATCCTGATCTAAACCTCATTGGCCTCCTCTACCAGAGCAGGGAGGAGGGCAGTACCAGCAGCCCCTGTTCCAAGAGGTTCTTGTCACTATCAAATGAGTCCACAAGTAAGGCTTTGGAACAACTCCATTTTACACTAGTTCACGATGGGAATGAGGCTTTCTCAAGAGTCTAGGTCTGTGAAAATATTTCTAGGGTCACCCAGTGGGGGACTTTCCTGGACTCAGCTCTGGAAGTCTTGCATCAGGGGGACTGCCTCAGTCCCAAGTTAACAGAGACAATTATATCCCATAGAGTATGACATATTCTATCTCTTGTCAGGGACGTAAACGCACAGTGGGTGGTGTCTGAATGCTGTCCATTACTTTGGACAGGACAACAGACAGAATCTCGTGACTGGCTTCCATCTATAGTACCGTCTTGCTCAGGAAGACACTCATGTCCTATTTGTCAGGTCGAAGCATGTGGTGTAGTCCTGACCCACCTTTCTACTACCTATCTACCTACCCATTGACCTACTCATTGACCTAACTACCCATCCACTTACTTACCTACCTACCCACCCATCTAACGACCTACCTACTTATATATATATCTAACCATCTATCCATCCATCCACAAATCTATCTGTCCATCCATCTATCACTATGGGTTATCTATTTATATCTATCTACCTATCTTCTATCTAATCATCTATCATTTACCCAATCTATCCATGCATCCATGATATGTGTCCATCTATCTATCTATCCATCCACCATCTACCCATCCATTCATCATATCTATCCACCTATCCATCTATCCATCCATCCATCATCTATCAATCATCTCTTTATATCTATCAATCCATCTATCATATCTATATGTCCACCTACCCATCTATTGTCTATCTACTCATCCATCCCTACATCCATACATTTATATCTATCTCCACCC